>RJWT010001978.1:11434-43914 GCA_004365215.1 Cuniculus paca | reverse complement strand
GGGATGCCCCGAACGTCTGTGGCCAACTGGGGCTGGGCACCGATTTCTACGGGTCTGGTCGCCTGTTCCCAAGGTGCACAGCTAGGTGGGTTTCGCTGTGCTCGCCCCAGACCCAAGCCAGGTCCGGAGCAGCCTTTGCCACGCTGCTCCCCTTTTTCAGGAGTTTTATAATGTTTTCAGCCTTGTTAGTCTATTGCATTGCTTCTTCTATGTCTATGTGAATTAGCGTTATATGTATACTTGCCAAAGAACTGGGGAATTAACTAATTTGTGATGGAACCAGTTATCACAGTCTAAACTAACAGTCAGAAGGGACATTAGACTAAACCAAAAGGGAAGTTTGTCTTTTCAGCAAAAATCCTTTTGTCTGTTCTTTTTGCATCTGCTTAGTAACTCTCCTTGTCCATAAACCCAAGCCTCACCTAATATGCCTCAAGGAAAATAATATATCCATCCAAGGCGTTCCTTAACAAAATATACTGAATAAGTACGTTTAGATACGTCTGTGTATTGGATGCTATGCAGGAATGGCATGGAAAGGAAAATGTATCTATACTCTTTCTGAATTACAGAACTTAGGGGAGGATGAGGATTAATAAGCAAAGAGAGAAGGAAGTAGTATGGGAGAATGTAGGAGTGATCAGAAAGCAGGGGACAGGCAAGCCTTGCCAGAGGAGGTGATACTTCCTTAGTAAAAGCTGAAGGCTGCAAAGGAACTACTAGGGGAAAGGTAACGTTCCAGCCAAAGGCAACAGAAGTTTGAATTTAGAAGTTGCTGCATTTGAGGAACTGGAAAAGGCCAGAACATCATAAAGCAGTCTCTAAAGATGAGAGGCTGGACTTAGGCACTTGGGGCAAAAGTGTGACATTTATCCCAAGTCAGAGACTCTAGGATCCACAGAGAGCTCTGATTCTAGCTTCTCCTTCACTTCTTGACAAGCATGTTGCTTTAGCGATCAGAGAAGATTCTAATTATCTTTGTAAAGAGAAAAGGTTGAGTTAAATGAACACTAAGGTTTACTCCAGTTGTGAACGTGTATATTTTACAGACTGTTGTTTACTTATGCTTACATCGATAGGCTATCATGGAGTTTCTCAAGTATCTGTTGTAAACATGAAGTCACTCATCTTTATATAGTCTTTCTTTTGAAAAGCTTGAAGCATTTTCCATACTAGTAGTTACACAACAAGGTAAAAATGCATGAACATCTTACAAAACAAACTGGTAAAGGATAGCATGAATCCACCACTTTAGCTATTATTGTTTCCTTAATATGGGATAAAATATAGTCAAATTCAAGAAAAGTTTCAGCCACACACCAATAAAGTCTAATCCTTCATACACTAAAACAGATTTGGAAGGATGCTAACATTATTCAAACATTGTCAGTTCCTTTTTTCTAGTGATCGCCTTCTAAGCAAAAAAGTTGTAATGAACAAAGAACATTCTTTAGACTCCTATGTGACTTAGTATAATATACCTTGCAATTTAGCTGCTCAATTATATTGAAGTTTTAACTTTGGTCTAATGTAGTCATTTTTTATAGTTTTGAAGAGAGCTCAGTTTTGTTTTCCTCTTCAAGTGTATTTCTAAGTTTACTTTCTAGTGTTTTATACATATAAGGCCAAGAGTGGGAAAGCCTGAATATTAAATGACAGCTCAGAAAAAAATAATTAACTAATTTATAAAAGCCAGTTGAACATAAAAAATAGTTGTAGGGGATTAACTAATGGTTAACTTGTAACACCTAGCTAAACTGAATTAGCGTGGTGCTGGGTGTGGACGGCCCAGCTGAGGATTATTGCCAACATCATGAAAGGAGAACTGGAAGGGAAAATGGTGCACTGTTGATTCTCCTGGAGAAGCTTGTTGCTCTGGCTTTCCTGACATGAACTCAGCTGTTCTCATCATTGGAGGAGCTTGGGTCTTCCCTATCATTGAGAATGGCTGTGGTTCTTTTCAGGGGAGCTCTGGTCCTTGAGTGTCGCTTCCTGGCTCCAGTGTAGATCCCTCAGCCAGCAGCACAGATCCTTTATCCCACTGGTGCAGACTTTCCAGCATCCACCACTGACCTTTGGGCCTTCCCAGCACAGATCCTTGATACAGACTTTCATGAGACATTGTTGTGGTCTCTGGATCTCCAGGCAGGACATTGCCATGGGATCCAGGCTCTAGTGTATGGACAGATCTCCCAAGCTCTTTCGCATTTGACTCTTTGAGTGAGTATTATAAAATAATCCTATAAATTATGTGCCCCGTATTAAATATTTTCTCTGTAAACCCTGACTACAACAATGCTAATTATCACTTTTCTAGTTTTAGATGTTCTTGCCACCAAATTCAACTGAATCCATTCAGAATACTATAAGTAAAGGGAATATAGGTGGGCAACAGGCGAGTTCTAAAAAATAGCATTTCATTTCTTTCTTCTTGCACAGTGAACTTACTTATATCTCAAGCAAGAAACTATGATTCGAGACTTGAATGTAAGGCAAAACAATTTCCTTAGATTTTTCAATTTTGTCTAGGTGATGGTTCAATTCTTACTGTTTTTGTTAGGTCATCATCAGAGCTGTTCTCACTGTGTAAAGAATCTTGAATTTAATGTTTAGAAAGCAGTGACCTTTACAGATGTCAAAAGGTGGGTATATATTGGATAAAATAAAAATGTCATTTTTCGAAAAGTCCAAATGATGTTGAAAATATCCAAGGCTTTAAACCACAAAAAGGGGAAATGACAGAGCATTTTGAATATTAAAATCTAAACTTCTATAGTCCCTTCCCTCTGTTTAATTGGGCTTTTAATCTTTTCTGTGTGTGTGCATGCACACATGAATATGTGTGTGTGTGTGTGTGTGTGTGTGTGTGTGTGTGTGATATCATCTTAAAATGGATGCATGTGTGAGAAGAACCACAGGTGGCCTGGTGGCCGACCAATAGGCAGTGAGGACTAGCAGGCTTCCTGGGATGGCCTGGCCACAGGAAGGAACCTGTTGTAGTGTAGTCAAGGGCATGGATTCTATAGTTACTCCACCATATATTCATCTGCACTACTCAGGCTGTGGTACCTGTAGCCACATCTCTCTGGGTCTCCAGCTCCTCACCTGGAAATACATCTAGCACTACATATGTTCTAGAATTGTTGTGAAGGTTGAAATGGAGCAATGCATATATATTACTGGAAGACTGTCTACATATTGTCTAACACTGTAGTTAGGTCATACATAACCCAAGCTATTGCCTACAATGAATGATGAAATTTAAATATGGTTACTCCCATATCTGCAACATTAAATCAGTCTGTTTATCCCAAAGTTTATCTATCTATCTATCTATCTATATGTAAAATAAGCATTGTCAAATGGGATGCACAAATCAATAAGGAACTTTGGACAAACCTAATGCTTCTAGAAAGATACAATGTCTTGCATTTTAATGTAGAATATTGACTCTTCAGTCAAAAACTTCAGTATTTTATGGCAAAAGTTTCTAATAATGAAAAGATAAATTGCTCCTCTATTTACTAATTTATAACTTACTTGGTTTTTTGTTTTGCTTTGGTTTGGTTTTTGTTTTTTGAGACAAGGTCTTGCTATGTAGTTCATGCTGGCCTTGAACTCACTATGTATCCCAGGCTGACCTCAAACTCATAGCAATCCTCTTGCCTCAGCCTCCTGACTGTTTGAATTACAGGCATGTATCACCACCCCTGGCTATAACTTACTTAGATATTGGCTTTTTAAACACTTGACATTCATGCCTTAAGCATATTTGAATTTAATATCTTATAAAGCTGGCCCTGTTTCTATTATATTTATTACTCCACCTTAATATTTATTATTACTCCACCTCTAATATTTATTATATTAGGTTACTCCACCTTATGATAAACAGCTACCAAGTTAAGAAACTATTTTTAAAACTTAGCATTTTGACAACGTGAGCCCTCCTTTAAAAGTAAAGTCAGATAGGCATTGTTACTGTTTTGAAAGGTAACACTCTGGCTGTTTTTTAGGGATCTAACTTGTGGAAACAAAAGAGAAATTGGGGAAAAGGTGGGAAGAAATTGCCATAAAAGTGAGAGAAGGGAGTGGCACTCCTATAACAAATTGGGTATTTGTTGTTGCTTTTATTAATGTTGTTGTTAAATTCTGCAAGTTAGTTTCTGTTATCCAGAAAGAACTGTAATTGATACAATATTCATTACAGCTCTATCTAAACAATGAAAAAAATTTTTAAATCTCATGCCCTATTGATGGTGGGTCAGTAGTATTGTATTTAGGCACCAAAAGGAGAATTATTAATAGTTTCTGGAGCAGTAGCAAGGTCCATTAATGAAAATCAAAGTGCTAATGGAAAAGTGCTGCCTCATTTCCAATTTTCTTTGTTAATGAGTACATTTCATTCTCAGGCCTACAATGACTAGTTCAGATTCCCTAGTGCCGGGAAAGTTCTAATGTAGGAGCTATCTTGGTCTATTTTGAAATCATGGTGCAGATAAAGGCTTACGTTTCCAGTCCTTAGCAGAGATTTGGAAGCTGAAATCATGCAGAAAAACAAATTTTAAAAATCATTTCAAAGGTCTTCAATCAAGAGTGAACAACCCAATGCAAGATTTAAAAAAGAAAAGACAATTAACAAAAATATCAGGGCCTGTCTGAGTCCTGAATTGTTTCATATTCACAAGGAATAAAGTCCTCTTAGTCCCTTTTCCCCAGTGTTGAATGGACTTGGTTAATCTTGGTCTTTCCCATTAGGTCTGAGGATGGAGAAATCTGAGTCATAAAAAGACAAAGAGAGGGACCAAAATAGTTGAAAGAGCAATGCTGTGCCTAGAACAATAAAATAATGAAAGAAGCACAACTTTGAAGTAATAAAAACTCATGTCTTTCACTACTTCTTACCACTTTTCCAGTACCAATCTAGTCCACGCAATTCTCATCTCTCACTTTTATGGCAATTTCTTCCTCCCTTTTCTCCCTGATTTCACTTTTGTTTCTTAAATTAGCTCCCTAAAAATCAGTCAGAGTGTCACCTTTGAAAACTGGAAATCAGAGTGTCTTAAACCAATGGTGACAGAATTATGTGATCAGCTTGTGTAATCCTTGTCTTAAAACACTGACTCCCAGTGATACTCAGAACAAAATCCAGACCCCTACAATAGTGTGTTCAGAAGCCCCTATATAAATTGGTTTTTACTGCTGGAATTGTCTTTACCCCTGCAAGAATGTAAAGTTCATGAATGTAGAATCTTGTGTTCTTATACACTGCTGTCTCCCCAGTTCCTAGTACACTGTAAGTCTGTGAGGGGATGAGAGAGCAGTGAGGCAGGGAATGAATAGAAATACAAGTATAGCTAGGCTAAAGACCCAGCCCTTCCACTGCCGGGCTATGTTGCTTTAAGTAAGTCACTTAACTTCCCTGGTCCAAAGTGTTTTCAACTTTAATGTAACTCCCTTCAAGAGTTGTCGTGAGAAATAATTGGGATAGTTCATGTAAACCTCCTGGAGAATGTCTAGAGCTCAGTAAGTACTGAATAAATTTTCTTTCCCCCTCAGTCTTTCCCTCACCGTTCCGGAGAAGCTGAAAGCAGTAAAGAGTGAGTTACACAAGTCATCAGCATAGTTGTAGGGTTACATGTCTGACTTTATAAATTCACCTAGTGATATCATTTTATCATCTATTCAATAGGTTTATCTGTCCATGTATACTTTTTAAATATTCAAACATTCCTGGAGAAACCATTCAGCTTCATCTTAATAACATTCATGTCTACAGTGATTTCTTTTTTGTGTGTATGACTGAGAAACCCTGGACAAAACACAGAAATCAGAAACCAAAGATGCCTAAGAGCAGCTTCACAGAGCTTCATATTCTGAAGAGTTTACTTAATCTAAAATCATAGCTTGACATCAGAGTCATAGCTAAGTTACCAGAGATGAAAGAACTTGTTTTTCTGCAGAAAACACACGTCTTACACGCACGCATCACTTACATTGACAAATTTATTACTCTCTAATTCAGTGAGTACTCATGCTGGAAAATCTGAAGTGGTTGAACCAGAAACAAACTGTGAATTAATTATTTCCATTGGCTCCTGAATAATAGTATTAAAATTAAGCTAATGGCATGATCATTTCAAATAACTTTAAGATGTCCTTGCAGTTGAGTTAAAATGACCAGATGGTTCAAGTTCCACTACTATTCAGCCTAGTACTGTGCATTCCATTTTGATTTTATCCTAGAGACAGAGAGAGAGGCACTACTTTCAGCTATGTCTCATTCCATCATGTTTCCACAAAGGATGCACTGAAATAAAGCTTACAGAGCAACACAGCCTCTCAAGTAGTCTGGGTCTCTGTTGCATTCATTCATCTCACATCTCTTCAGTTGCCCTGAAATATTTACCAACTCTGTCTCCTGTGAGCCCACAGAATATATTCACCAAAAGGCCTGGCCTTTCTGGATTAGGAAGAATTTAGAATCACAGAAAAGTCCCCAAAAGACTAATAGACAGTAGGCATATAATATTGGGAGATCCCAAAGAGCATCCTTTTATCCATTTAATCTTCTTTGATTTCATTGTTTTATAAACTATATTCTCTTTTGGCTGCCAAGATACAGTTTAATGGCATATTGCATCCAAGAGTGTGCAATCATGAGATATTTAGTAATCAACCTGATTTGGCTAAAGTATTATAACTTTCTTTTATTTCCTTACACATCCACTCATGTAATTCTGAGTTCAAATTCCTAAAATGAATGACTCTTGATTCAATAAACATACATAAATAACACTGATCTTTGGACAAATATAAGATTTATTTTTATAAGAATTACGGTTCATTTTTTATACACTTCTACCTGAAGCCCAGACAAAACTATCCTCTCTTTTAGAAATCTGGGATGCTGATATTTCTTCAAGAAAGAATTCTAAATCAGGGAGAGAGGAATGACCTAAAATCTCATCAGTGTCCTAAATTTTGTACTAGTAATTTTAGAATCATAATTTTAGAACATAAGATTGCACTGAGGAGCTAATAATACTACTAAAACTTGTTGCTATCTTTTCTCAGCCTAGATTAAAGGTTTTATAACCAAAGAACTCTGCAGCTTTAATGATTCAGTTATTATTATGGCATATACCAGACCACCTAGATTAATCTTCCGTCTTGAAGGCCCACTTTGTCTTCTCTATGTACTAGGAAAGAGAATGAAAAGCAGTCTTATTTATTATTGGCTTACTTACACAGGTAGATAAAGGGTTTTCACGTGAAAAGTGCTTGGCTTGTGGTTTAACATTTTATAATATTCTTCCTTGCTAGTCAGACTTTGCTGATCACTAAGGGGACAAGGAAACATGAGATGGCTTCTGGGGTCATTGTTTGTTTACAGGTTGTCCAGGGATCTCTTGTGATGTATCAATGACAACTATGCCCTATACATTGTTTTCTCTATTTTTAATTACTTGTTTTAAAATTATTGAATGTTTTCTAGAGGCCCATCACTGTGCTGGGATGTGAAGGAAATAAATTGGCTTCATTCCTACTTTCAAGACAGTAACTCAGTTTTAAAGTTCATGGGTCTTGATCAGTGTCTCTACTTAGAATGATGAGGTCATCCTTTTTTCTTCTGGAATCCACCAACCCTACTTTTCCCTTTCAGTGCTCTTGCTCCCTCCAAAAGCTCCTCTCTAAAAAGTGGCTAAAACTAATTAGCACATAATGAGTGGCTGCAAGACTAAGCCCTCCTTTCCCCTCTCTTTCCATTCACTTACAATTCACCTTTCCCAGTAGACTAAGAATTTAATACTACAGAATGTGCACAGTGGGGTAGGCACATTACCTTTCATGGAATGTCACTTGTTGTAAAGGACTATACAAGATAATAAAGTTTGGTTCAAGATATGAAGCCTTCATTTTCAAGCTATGGGGCACTTTCAGGCTATGGGGCACCTGGCTATCTAATGTCTTACATCTCTTATGTTAACAAGCAGAAACAAATTAATACAAATGCAAAGTAAGATTTATGACACAAAAAAAATTTCCTGGACCAAGGACAGAAAATAATCAATAGATGAGCATTTGGTGATATATTTACTGAAATCTAGAAATGGCAAATGCAGTTATTCTTCTCCATGTCTTTCTCTTTCAAGGTTTCAAATCTCTAATTCTCTTTCAGTTTGGTTTATCTTTGTTTCTCAACCAGTTGAGTTTTCTAACCAGTCATCTTGCATGTGACTCAGTGTGGGTATCAGTCCCAATTCTATATAATAAAGTTTTAGCCCTTCTATCCATCATTAACTACTACTCGTCTCAGTCTAGTTCAAACATGAACAAAAGAGAGAAATGGGGAGAGTATATGAGTCAGAATCAGACTGGTCCAGCTCATCTCTTCATGCCAAGTCCTAACATTTGCCAACAAAACAATGTATAAGCAGATATTGGAGAAGGTCTTTCTCCTGGCCAAATTACCTGACCCTAGAAAGTCCCAAGGTTGAGAGTGGGTAGGGATATCATATGGGATTTGAATAGAGCAGACGTTTCAAAAAGTCCTTGGGTAGAGTCAGTCCATGAAATTCACTTTTCTTTATTGACACATAATAACAATACATATTTATGGGATACAATGTAATGTTTCAATCCATGTATATTGTATATACTAATCAAATCTTGGCATTTGTCATTTCTTTGTGGTGAAAATGGAGTTCTCTCTTTTAGTTATTTTGAAATAATACAGTATTTCTAACTATAGTCATCCAATTGCAATAACATCAGAACTTACTGTTCCTAGCTAACAGTGTAACTCTGTACCTCTGTACTTACTGACCAATCTTTGTACCCCTGTACTTCCCTCCCTACCCTCTGGTAGACCCTCTTTGACTCTCCACTGCTATAAGATCAGCTTCTTTAAATTCTATATATGAATGAACCATCTTTACCAGACCCGTATCCATAGGTTATTACAAAATATGATCAACCCTTGCTCCGCTTCAATTATTATAGATTTTTCTAACTCAATCCATTTTATATTATTTGCTTGTCTCCCACAACTCTTTTATTTGCCTTCATTTTAGGCCCTCGACCTGCAGAATCTAACAAGTACTCAAAGAAAACAAAATCCCATTGACCTGCCAGTGATCACGATCGCCTATTTTGATAGCACTCATGATAAGAGGGTGCTCAGACAAACCCTATCTGCCTGGCAGTCTGTGGCTGGAACAGTGAGTATCATAGAGACAAGAGGGCAGAGCAGATGGGGTGTTCACAAAGGCTCTTCACAGTGCATTGAACGAGGAGCCCAGGGTCTCTAGGCTGTTTCCTCTTGAACTGACAAGATTGTATTGGCCCTGCTTCATAATATAATTTGGTTTCTTTCCTATACTTACGTGATCTCTTAAATCTCAATCACCTTTTTTCTTTTTCTCCCTCACTTTCCTGCCAGTATGCTAGACTTAATCTTAGTTATGGATGAGAAACAAAAAGTTTTACACAACATACAGTGGTCCAAGAAATTATGCCATTGACAACATAAAAGAAAATTTGTGCTGTTACGAAACTCCCTTATGAAGTCTCACACTGTTTCACAAATTCAACCAGCCTCTGGGCCTATGTCACAAACTTCATTTCATAACGATGGATTTGATATCATGGAAAAATTGGAAAATAAATGTATTTTATCCTTCAGACACAGCTTTTCGATGAATGGGAATGAACTGAATGGAAACAAAATAGAAGGAATTCTCTGGTAAGTTCCCTGGCTCCCCTTATTTGATCTACCATTGACCAACCTTATGACCTTGGGAAAAATGCCCAATTCTTGTGAGGGCTAAATTCCTTCAAAAGTTAAGTGCTGAGTTAGACATTAAAGCAAACATTGTTGGTTGCAAGGAATCATTTTCTCTCATTCTTCGTTGTTAGTATAGCTGAACTCCCATGACAGCAAATTTAACTGATCATTCTTAACTTACCTAGCATTCCATGTAGGTAAGACCTGATCACCTAACAAGTCCTGGTCAATTCTACCTGAAATCTCCTAAGAAAGGTTTTCTTTGCTACCAAACATAAATTTTCCTCCTACATGTCCTTAGAATTTTGATGCCTGGAGTTGTGGATACCATCAGGCAAGCATGATATAGAAGCTCAGAATATTACAGAATATCTGAGACAGACTGCTAAGATTTTCAGGTGCTGAATTATCAGTGTACAAATCATTAAGGAATTCTATTGAAAAAACTTTTTATTGATGTATTATTTCCTGTAGCCAAAAATACCCACCTTATTGAATAAACTTCATTATGTCTGAGGTCTATTCTGCCTTTAACAATCTACAATCCTATTAGAGAAAAAAAGGAACAGTTAAAATTAAAATTGTTCCTTTGGAAAGTTAATTATTTTAAGGATCAACAAGCCTTTATGCCTTGGTTGGAGGAAGGAACATCTATAGTTATATATGTAGTATTTTTACATCATTAGACATCCTTCTGTTTTAGGAATCTGGCTCTTGCTATGGAGGTCAAAAGAGATATGTTCATTCCTTACAAGTTGGCTAAGAACTGGATAGCTGAATGCTAATACTCAGGATTTTGAATCTTAAGGGCTGGGAAAGAAGGCTACCAATGCAATTTTGAAATTACTGATACATATGTAATGATTGATACATTGTGTCAACCTGAGAAGTCTAGAAGTTTAGCTAAGTAACTCAGCAGCTCTACATCCTGGGGTATGGCAGACGTACCCTTATTGCTCTAGGATGTTGTTCATTAGGTCAATTTGAGAAGTTTAGATGTTCAACTAACTGATGCAGAGGGGGCCAGGGTCCTCATTTTAGTGTAAACATCATCAGCCTGTGCAAGAGGAGGGCACAGAGATGGTGTGGGTGTACAGGGTTCCCCCCTCCAGGGCGGGTAGCCTGCATACAATAAACAGGAAATGAAGGAGGACTGATTCCTGGCTCTTTAAGAGGAGCACCAGTCTTCACCTTTAGCTTGAAAGTCATCTCCTAGCTTCTGGTGGAGACAGTTCAGCTTCTTCCTGGGACCCTTCAGCCTTCTGGTGTAGATTTTTCAGCATTTCATCGCAGACCTATGGGCCTCCCTTGCACAGGACACTACAGTGAGCTCCAGACCTTAGACTGGACCCTTTGGCCTCCAGCATGCAGATACCCACTGCATGCTTCCTCATCTGACTCTGGCTGACCACCACAAGCCAATCTTATCATTTCTTATACATTTGTATATCTTGCGTTATACCTGTTTCTCTAGTAAAACCTGACTGATACAACAGAGTCCTTGGTATTCACAGGGTAGTGAATGTACCACCAACCCTGGCTTCCTAACGAGACTTTCTCTGTTGTATGAGCTTGGATAAGAATTCTTGTTGCCCACTCACCTTGGTACAGCTTCTGTTTTGAGCCTAGAGCTCTACCTTTCCAAAAGCTTTTGGGGTGCAATCCCTCAACATATTCCAAAAGAATTGCTTTTTGATGTTGCCTGGTCTGAGATTGTTTCTCACATATAAGAAATCAGACTGCTATTGTAAAGACAACTGTGTCAAGAGTACAGATTTTATACAGACTTATAGAAAGAAAATCCAGAACAGCTGGAGTTTTCAAAGAACATTTAGAATTTTTGAATACCTCTGACCTCATCCAAGAGAGGAATGTCAGTCTCAGAGGCACTGAGGGAATCAAGGCAGTCAGTTCTCCATAGCTCCTTTGCCCATACATCATCTCTCAAAGGTTCTAGAATAAGTGGTGATTCCTGACTTCAGAAAACTCTCATTTTCATTGCCATCTTCAAAGAAAGCAACAATTATCCTTCAAGGTATTTCTGATATATATATTTAATGAGGCACATGTTTGAAAACCAAAATTGAGTAGGATATGACCTTTATTGAGAGTGACACCTACATAGTTGACTGAAGAGAGAGAAAGAACCACAATCTTCCATTTGGCAGAATTGTTTCCCTACTCCTCATGTTTATGGAAACAAGTTACAAGTAAAACAAAATGAAAGCCAGGCATGGTAGTACATGTCTATAATTCCAGCACTGGGGAGGCTGAGGCAGGAGAATTGCTGTGAGATCAAGGCCAGCCTGGGCTGCAAAATGAGTTCAAGGCTATCCTAAACTACATAGTGAATCCTGTCTCAAAAAGACAAAAAAAAATGAAAGAAAGGAAAATATAAAAGAAAGTTATATCAAAACAAAGATAGTAACTTAATTGTAAGCTCAATTTGTTGGTGTAAAGACAATAAAGCAAAATATAAGCAAGAGAGATAATCATCAAAAAGAAAACAGGCCTCAGAACAGTACCACGGTAATATAGAATAAGAAAAATAAAATATTCAAGTGTATTAAAGATAGTGAGAAATTTGAAGATTAAGTTAAAATGAGAAATGAAAGGGAAATAGAGATATCATTAGAGATAAGAAATATAATACAAATCCAGACATCATATGGCATGCTTATAATCTCAGCACTCACAAGTCTTTAGAAGGAGGACAAGTTCAGGCCAACCCATGCTATACAGCAAGCACAGTGTCTACAACTTATCAACACTCTGTCTTAAAATAAAAAGGGCTGAAGATGTAGCTTAGTGAGAGGGCCCTAATTCAATCCTCAGGACCACCCCTCCAAATTTTTCACTTAATTCTGATATTTTATATTTAGCCTTTATGTTAACATGTTAAAAGTCCTTCCTATAATGAAACTATATTACTCTGCTTGGCTAAATCATTTGGAATGAAATGGCATTCATTCACTAAAGATGAATGAAGTAACTTGTTACTAGGAAAGATGGGGAAATGAGACCCAGAAAATCAGTCTGAGGGCTAAGGCAAAAATCTGATCTTAGAGTCCACAAATATACTGTGTCCAACCCCATAATTCAAAATTTTCAGTCCAAGTAAGCCTTCCTTCAACTAATTCATTCTACTATTTCTGTATATATACTTATGCTTTTCAGCTATCAACTGTCAAAGAAGGAGACTTAGGAAGACACGATTACCTTCCATATGAAGGGATAGCCAAGGAGGCAGGTCCACACTTGCTGAAAGGAAGAGCACATACCTGCTTCTTAGGACCCAGAAGATTCTGAGACTGAGAAAGCAAGAAGGGTTACTTGGTAATGCAATTCAAAGCAAAGAGAGACAGGATGCAAAGCAGCACTCTAAGAGCGTGACCATCATAGCAGAGAACAAGTTCTGATTATCATGCAGATGCCACACCTAGGGTCTGAACAGTTTCCTCAGTTCCACCTCCCTCCATGGTCCACACTGGGTGGAAGAGATTGACACCATGAAAGAGACAAGGCCCAGAAGGACAGAGCAAAGGAGGTAGAAACTTATTTGCATCCAAAGGAAGAAAGCATTCTCACCTCATTGATAAGACACTTTAAATGAATCTTATCACCTATGGGGTGGGAGTTGTGCGTGGTCTCACTTAGTGAAGAGGTGGGAAAAAGCAGCACAGCCACTTGTACCTTCTAGCCTACCTGTGGATTCCACATGAGTTGTAAGATACAAGTAAAACCACAGTGACTCTGGGTTCATTTTTCTGGACTCAGGCATGCTTAGCCAGTTGGTTATAAGGATGCTTAATTAAGAGTCAAATCTCCATTTTCTGCACAGGCAATAATGATCTCTGAGTGAACGTTAAGACTAAAGTTGTCCAATCCATCATTTTGGCCGTAGCAACCAGGGCATCCTCTGTCTCTGGAGTCCAGAACTTGGCTGGATATGTTGTGTGGGAAGGTGACCTACTTCATGCCAAGAACATTTTCAAATGTTAAGGGCCCTTCAAATATTTGTTTATTTTCTGTCCTCATTTTTTAAACCCATAAAACTCCTGGCTATGGAGAAACCCAGTTGCTTTTTGAAAGCACAAAGAGGAAGAAAATAAATCCCAGAAATGACTCTGGACCCTGTGTGGCATTGGTTGGGCATTATCGCTTACAGCCCAGCTAGCATGAATTTTAAACTGCTGTGTACCCTACTTAATGCTTAGCAGCTAAAAGCCTACGAACAGAGTGGAAAGTGAATGAAACATGCCCTAAACTCCTCTCTCTGCACTGCCCTGACATGCTGGCTTCCTTCCAGACTACCTGATTAAATTAGGACCTAAATTTGTCCCTGACCTGCTTTCACATCTCTGGTATAATCAGTTAATGTAAATGCAGTGTTCTGTGAGCTATTTTCTATAAAACTTGGGTTTAGCTTATGCTGGTTGTCATATCTAAATTTTGCAAATACTCACTTATGATTCTAATTATTCTTAGAAGGGGGAAATGACCTAATAGTGTGAGAGCAAAAGAAGACTGTGAAAGAGCCAAAGAAAACTAGATCCACATCTATGAATGAGTATATAAACACACTACTGCAGATTCCTGTAGGGGGCCCAGAAGGCTATGGAGGAATCAGAAAATCATTGCAATGATCTGACTCTACCCAGCACTTCTGAAATATCTCTTAGTTCCTCACCGATAACAAGAACAATTCTCACTTTAGTGCTACCTTATGGTCCTCTGCTTGAGAACCTCTGGTAAGGTTTTGTAATGCCTAGAATTCTAGAACAGAGTATATGAAAATGAAACACATAGTACCTGGCTTAAAAGCATGGACAACTTAGTGGGGAAAAGGCAGAGAAATGTTTATAAAACTGTAATGAGTGCTACCATGAAGTTAAATCTGTATGTTGTAGGGATCAGGGATGGGAAGTAAACCCAGGATGGCCTGGCTCAAGGGCCAGGAAGAAGAGAGGGAACAGGGAGGACAAGGGAAATGCCCAGGTTTATTGTTTTGTTCCAATGAGTTCTTTGACTCCCTCTATATTTTCAGAAGGGCTGAGAATAACCTTTCAGTGGTGTCCCTGAATTCTCATCAAAGCCTGAGGAGCCCTATCCGTCCTTGAAGCATTAAGAGGAAGCATTACAGGGCCAATGGCAAACATGGGTTGAATGGGAGGATGGTGTATTAATGAAATAAGTCAGGCAAAGAAAGACAAACACTGTCTGTTCTCACTTATATGTGGAAGCTAAAGTTAATCTCAAAGAAATAGAAGGGTATAGGGGAAGAGGGATGGCAAAAGGTGACTAATGGATAAGGGTGCAATTGGATGGGAGGAATGACTTCTAATACTCTATAGCATGATAGGATAACCATGGTTGGCAACCATTAATTGAATATTTCAAAATAGCAAAGAGGGAGCAATTTGAATGTTCCTATTACAAAGAAATGATACATACCTGAGGTGACAGATGTGTAAATTACCCTGATCTGATTATTATACTTCATATACACGTATTGAAATGCAGCACTGTACCTCATAGGTATGTAAACTTACAATTTAAATTTTTTAATAAAATACGATAAAATGGAAAAAAATTTAAAAATAAAATGTAATTTGTAATTCATCCAGAAAAGCTTTGAAGAAAAGCTTGTTATGAGAATTTTATTAGTGTGATAGAGCAGTTCAAAAATGAAATGGCCCTGGAGAGCTAAAGTTTACCAACATGATATCAGCTAACAGTACTGCATTTTACACTTGAAATTTGCCAAGAGGATAGACTTGAAGTGTTTTCACCACAAAAATAAAAAAGTAAAAGAAAAGAAAGTAGTGATTGAGAGGATCAATACGTTAATCAACTTGATTACAGTGATTATTTCATAATATCTAAGTATATAAAGCATCAAGGTATATACCTTCAATATGTATGTACGAGTTTAATAATACTTCAGTAAAGCTACACAAATGAATGAATCGGTAACGACAAGAGGGACTTTCCCCAAATAAAAATTTTATAGGACAGTTTATACATATCACTAATTACCAGATGGCACTTTTGGCATTTTTTTCTGTAACTAAATATATCTTCTTTCTTCAGTGCCCTTCTGTGGCTCTTTCTATCTACCTAGCTTCCCTCCACATCTAGCGAGGTCCCTCTCTCTGAGAAGGCCATGTGTCTTCACAATCATTCCCCCACACCCCTTTTATACCTCAGTTCTTGTTTGCCTAGCACTATTCAGATCCTAGATGTATCTCTCCTTATGGTCCGCAGTCATAGGAGCAGAACTAGCTCACTGACTTCAGGGTTGCCAGATAGTAATAGCAAAATATTGCCACCAACAGGGGAGTCCTCTGTTGAGTGGCTCCCCAAAACCTTCATGAAACCCATTGTACTCAGTTTTACCTTGTGCATCAGCCAAACGTCTATGACTGTGTTCTCGGAAGGCTTGGCTTTTGTAATTCGGTTGATAGTTCTGGTTTTTAACTACTTTTTAATGCTGCAAGTACACAGCATAAATATTTAAACAGCACAAATGAATACAAGATTTAAAAATATGTTTCCTTTTCCCATTAATGTCCTACCTCACTTCCCCGGAAGCAACAACACTGCTGGTTCCAGAGCAAGTCACTGAATCTATAAGCCTGTCTGTATAGATGCCTCCCCTAATTTTAAATAAACGGTAACACATTATATACAACTTCCTGTGCTTGGCCTTGTTTACCTCATACCTTAGATTATTATATGTGAATGTGTATAGATAGGTCTTTCTCATCCTCAGCAGTTGCATAACTATCCACTATAAAATGTATCATAACAACCACCACTCTACTAGCAAATAATTTCATTAGTCCAGTCTTTTTACTAGTAAAATTGTGTGAAAGTGTACATTTTGGCACTACTTAGAGAAAGATTATGATAAAGCTAATGAATCTCAAGCTTTGGGGTCCCTCACTTGCATTGGCTCACTCTCCCATAAAGAATACACTAAACAAGTTTATACTTCGATATCTACAAAACTTGAATGCAACTTGGACACTGTAATTTTCTGTGACAAGAATCCAAGTGTATATGTATTTCACATTTGGAATGAAGTCACTGCACTCTGAAAGCAGGTCAGCAGTCCAAGATGATTAAAAATCTTTCTGCCTCCTTAGAACTTCTGTGTCCTTCTCCTAGTGCTTCTGGTAGAATAAATACCTTTATGCCTTTCGTTAGTTATTCAAGCTTCTGTCTTACCTGCTTTGTGGAACTGTAAGTACCTTTAAGCTAGCTCTCAAGCCTGCTCTCTCCAGCTTCTACTCAGTGCCTCGCATGGGGCCTTTCATAAGCAGACATTCAAATATTTGTTTGACTCTCCTGGAATTTAGTTTTTGATGTGATGCATATTTAATCATCAACCAGTTAATAAAATAAAAATCATTGAAAGGATAAATAAACCACTTCAACATCCTGTTAAGTACAATTTGAATTTGGGCTCTATCTATAAGTTATTATCACTGACAATTTTGCAGGTTAGCAGCTGTTCTTTCCATCACTAAAGTCATGTAATGATTGGTATACAGCAATGGCTTAAGGGCCAAAATCTAAAAAAATATCGCCTAATTTGAGATATCTTTACCAGTTAATAGGAAGCCACTAATACTACATTCTAATCATAGCCTTGCAAAGGAATTGAATTCACAAATATGAAAAAGAACCCAAATCTTATTGAAATTTAAACACGTACTGGTCACAGCTTTTTCATTATCTTTAATAAAGGGCCTCTTACTTTGCCAGTGGCAAATTGCATCTGTCACATACAGTTAGTGCTTTTCAAAAGCAGCACCAGGCACTAGAAAACTTCGATTTCCATCTAGTGCTTTCCAATTAGTTCAGAGGCATTCAAGTTAAGGTGAACAGGATGTGTAGTATTAAATCAAACAGGAGACATAGTTTCTCATTTAAACAATATGAAGTTTAGCAGTGTTGGAATCAATGCTAAAGGCGTCGTTTTCCCTCGGTCTAAACATGTTAACCTTGGCCTCTCCCCTCAACTGTTACTTAATCTCAATTCCACTGATCCTCTCCTGCTTTCTAAATTCTCTGTTTTTTCTTTCTCATTCTCAGTGGTTCTTTGACTTTGATATGCATCATAATCACCTGCTAAATTTGCTAAAATACCACTCTTTGGCCACATTCTTACAATGTCTGATTCAGCAGTTTCACTAGATCATCCAATTAAAAATATGTACCTGACAACAGTGTTAATACCAACTGGGACCTTGTTAAAATAGTGCAAACTCAGACCCCGTTCCACTCTGCTGAATTGGAATCTTCACTTGGAGCATCCCTATGTGATTTGTATGCACATTAGAGTTGCAGACACTCTGAACTACACCCTCTTCATTCCATCTTATTTCAGTTTGTCTCCTTGATTCTATATCCCTTTTTGTCTACTCAGAGATGCTTTTATTTAAATCTCCATTTTTCAAATGTCTTCACTGTGCAGTGTTTGACATATCATGAGTAAACGAATCAAAGTTCACACCATTACGGTGTTTATGTTATCTTCAGGAAGACAGAGGAAACCAACAAATAAGAAAAAACAGATAATAAATGGAATAGGTTAAGATAGAAATAAACACAGAATGAGAATGGGGTAGTGTTTTAGTTACTTTTCTCTTGCTGAGACAAAATACTTGATGCCCAAAATGAAGGAAAGAAATGTTTATGTAGCTTACAGCTTGTGTTGGTTTCAGTCTATATTCAGCTAGCTTCAAGGCAGGTGGCATGGCTAAGGGGCAACCATTCATGGTGGCTGCAAGTGACAAGAACAAGAAAGGGAAAAAGGGAAGAATACGCCTCTTTTCCTCCCTTAT
The DNA here is from genome assembly GCA_004365215.1 of Cuniculus paca. Classification (NCBI taxonomy): domain Eukaryota; kingdom Metazoa; phylum Chordata; class Mammalia; order Rodentia; family Cuniculidae; genus Cuniculus; species Cuniculus paca. The sequence goes on along the minus strand of RJWT010001978.1, from coordinate 25,269 downwards.
ATTGTATACCAGCTACCCGACCCTGGGTGAGTGCAGAACTCTAGCCACCAAATACAGCACTAAACAATAAACCAATCACAAACGCTAGATTTAGCCATCTTCAAAAGGCCTGCCCCCCCATGACCACATGAGGCTTTGGGGAGACACTTAGACACAGTCCATAACAGGTAGGTACTAGTTTATCCTTATTTCCAAGCACTTCACATAAGAGATAGTCCATACCTGAATCACTCACCGAGGTAGGGTATCCACAGTCATCAACACAAGAGAAGTAATAAGATCCCTAATTATATGTTTTCTTTAATATGCTACCTGGCCCTTTATCCTATAAAGGGAAATAACATGTGTGAAATGCCTGTGCGTTTCTTTACTAATAAGCAGCAAACCATTAGAGAGTATTCTAACCAGTTCTTCTAACCTGAAGGTAGAAGGTAGCTATGAACACTTTCATTTTACAAATGAGAAAACTAAGATTCAGAAATTATGTGTTCAGATCATCAATCTTCAGACTTAAGCTGAAATCTATCAATTCCTTGTTTTCTCTGTACACCCAACAATAATTTCTATTTTTCCTGACACAGACAGCATATCCTTAATGAGACAAAACCAATCTTAAAAACTTATTTTGGTCACAGCTATATAAGAGTATATAGCAATCACAGAGTGATGAAAATGTCAACCCACTTCCTTGCTAAAATTTAATAAATAAATAAAATAAACTCCTTTGACATAAAATTAGTCATCAGATGTTTCAACTCAGAGGGACTTAGCAAAATAGGTCTTGCTGAATTAAGTGTGCCTTTAATTGGTGTTTTGGCTGAATGTCCCTTTTGCAACAAACAAATCCAGTAATAACTGCCATTAATATGGGGCTCATTTTCCAAATGAGTGAACAAAACTGGGTGAGGTTGGAAAGTTTTGTTGTTCTATTTTCCATGTTGCTTCATTGTGTGAACTTAATGGGTCAGAAGTAATGTATGTGGGTAGGCCAAAATATTTCCAGCATCAAAATACAGAAATATTTTGGTTAGCCAAGGGAAACACAACATGGAATGCATTTTAAACCCCAAGCTGGCTTCCTGTCCAGTCCTCTCACCCCAGCATCCAGACACAATAGTGCTACCCTGAGCACCAAGCATACATTTTTGGTGGTGTTTTGACCCAAACTGAATGCACTGTGAGCCCTTACACTTTCTCATAAATTCTCTTCCTCTTTACTCTTAAATTTTTCTGGATAAAGAACTAATCATACCATTGGAAGTCATATTTTGCTTCAAAAAAACTATAGCTAACATGCATTGATTATTTATGCAGACAACGGACTAATTTCCTTATATCATTAATCCTCAAATACTCCATTTCTCCAGATAGTAGAAAATTAGCATCAAGAATTTGAATAATTTCATCACTCACCTGTGAGTGAGCGAGTTGGAATTTGAATAAGCAAGAAATCTAGCTGGAAATCCAAATGCTGAGCCATCTCAGCTTCCTACCAGGTGCTTAGCATTGCAACCAGCTGTTGTCACTCCAAAGTGGTCCAGTACTGCTGTAGTCAGGGTTTGCAAGGATAACAAGTCAATACAGGATACATAATTTATAGTATTAGTTTATAATAGTCACCCAAAGAGTCAAACACATGAAGTGCAGGAAATCTGTAGACACTGAAGACTCCAAACAATCCAGTTGGGGGTTTGAATCCCAAGGTAACATCCTGCATAAGTGCAGCTGAAGACCTAGAGCCCACAGCAATGCCCCCATGAGTACAACTAGAGGCCTAGAGCCCACAACAATGACTCATGCAAGTTTGTTTCACGGATCTGAACTGGGAAGGCCCAAAGGTCAGTGGTGAAAGATAGAAAGTCTGTGCCAGCAGGATGAAGGCTCTGTGCCAGTGGGCTGAGAGTTCTGCACTGGAGCCAAGAAGCAACGCTCAAAATAAGGACCAGGGCTGCCCCTAAAAGTACCATAGCCATCCTCAGTGACATCAAGTTCCTGAGCTTGTCCTACAATGAGAACATACCAGGAAGCTAGAGTGACAAGCTTCTCCGAGATTGAATAGCACACCATCTTTCCCTCAGGACCCAGGAAGCAATGCTTAAAGTAAGGACCAGCGCTTCCCCAAAGTGAACCACAGCCATTCTCAGTGACAGCAAGGTCCTGAGCTCCTCCTACAATGAGAACAGCCAAGTTCATATCAGGGAGGAAGCTCAACAAGCTCCTCCAGGAGAACCAATGGCAATAGGAAAACCAACAAGACCCAGGAGAACTAACAACAACACTCTCTTCCTCTCCAGTTCTTTTTATCTTAGCAACAATCCTCAGGTAGGCAATTCACACTCAGCACCATGCTGATTCAGTTCAGCTGGTATTACAAGTTGACCACCAGTTATCAATCCACAAGTACTGACTGCCTACCTCACACCAGAACCCACAAAGTTCTAAGGTTGGAATTCAAGTTTCAGTGTTGCTTACCTCAATTCTTCATGCTCTTCTTTGTACTGAATCTTTTTCCATCCCTGCATAGTCCTCTTTCTCAGACTCAGTTTCCTCCATTGAAAAAAGCAGGTCAGTTCAAATACTTTTCAAATCTCATTCATTTGGTGATCCATGTGAAATTGAAAAAGAGAAAAAAAAAAGACGTAAATCTCACCAGCATTTCTCCATCAATAGGTAAACAGAAAGAAAAAGCACATTTTTCTACTACTTGAAACCCTCACATTCAGAACTCTACACTGCCAAGAGCGTTTTGCCAACAGGCACTCACTGGCAGCCTTCCTTATCCTATATCCGTATACTACGACAGGAAAAAATTGCACAGAGAACTTTCCCAGCCTTCTCTTTTCCAGACCTGACTCCATTCCAACATGTCAAACTCAGAGTTAACAAATGTCTCTTTATCAACCAATTTATTTAGCAAAATCACTACCCATAGTATATACTTTTGGAATAGTTAATATTCTAAGGAGCATGGCTATTTTCTTACACATATTCTTGTTAAAATTAAAATAATACTGAGGTGAATATTTTTACTTGCTCTAGATTTCTTTTACACAGTACAGTTTTTTCTTAATGCATGCTGATTTCTATTACCTATCTGGGGATAATAATATTTGGATAGTTTACTTTGAAATGTGTTGCTTCTATTTCATAGAGTTGCCTTCCCTCAAATGCATATTTATTTTGGTTGTCATTTTCTTTTTTATTGTTATATGTCAATTCATTACTTAATGCATCATCTCTGTTGATTACTATTTAAATTTCTGATTTACGTTGCATAGTAGTCTATCTTTGGCAAGTGTGTGGTGTGTGGAGAGGAAGAGAGAGGAGTGGGAGAGAGAGGGAGGGGGGAGAGAGAAGATTGTGTGAATTCTAGTAGAGTTTATATAATAGGTTCTCTGGATGCTGCAGTTCGTCTCTCTTCTGTCATAACCCATCTGGGTCAATTCCTCACTTTTCTCACCACCTCCCTCTCGGTGAGGCTCTAGAGAAAAACATGCATAGCTCTATAATTTCACATTTCTAAGTGATTTACTTCATCTGTAAAACAGGATCATAGTAGATATTTTCTGGATCTACTTTCAGTGTGAATATTCTGTGATCTAGAAAACTAGATTTTCCAAAGAAATATAATCAATAGGATATTTTTTTTAGTTTGTATGTACGTGTGTATATATCTAATATTATTAAATAATTGTAACTTAGAGACCATCAACTTTACATTACAAGTGAAAAAACTGATGTCCAAGGTCTCTCAGTGAGTAAACAGCCAAAGCCTGTACTCTGCTCTATCTCATGGTGTTTTCTGGAGTAAGACTTCTTTGGATAAGCCATTCAATCTCATTGTCTTATCTTCCTCTTCTTTAAAATAGAGAAACACACACAGAGACACACACACACTTTAATCACTTCCCAGAATCACTATAAGGGTAAAACACATACATTTACCAGCATCTTACTTCCCACAGTAATTTATGATTCTCAGAGTACAATCACATTGTTGACCCCACAACATGAATATGTGGTATTGTCAACCAAATCAAGCAGATGAGCTCGGACCTTGTAACTGGGAAAACCACGTGGCATCATTCTGTAACTGGGATAATGGAAGAAATACAGCTAACATTCAGACTCCTTTTAAAACTCATCAATATAAAATTAATGTAGGTAAACATTCAGCACGAATATATCATTGCGTGTTATGGTTTGTTTCTAGGTGGACCCCTCTCCCAAGCCTCATGTAGTCGCGGAAGCAGCTGAATGTAGCGTTTGTGATTGATTTGTTGTCTACCGCTGGGATTGGCAGTGTGAGTCCTGCACCCACCTAGAGGTGGAGCCCACGCACAATGTAAGGTCGGAAGGAGGTGGGGTTTTTTCCCCTCTTGTGCGTGGTTCGCTGTTGCAGCTTGCAACCACCCTGAATGGCTGCCCCCCAGCCACACCACCGTGCCTTGGAACCAGCTGAGTATGGACTAAAATCTCCATAGCTGTAAGAAATAAACCTCTCCTTCCTTCACTTTGGGGGTCAGGTATTTTGTCTCAACAAGGATAAAAATATAACCAAGACATTGGGCTGTTCTCTCCTTATGCCTTCCTTCTTTAGAATCTAGTGGAAACTTCACGATGTAAGTGTCACCATATTCCTATTACTAGATGTGAAAAGCAGACGCTAGAGAGTGATATGATATCTAAAGTTAGATAACTAGTGAGTGGTTGAGTTGAAATTTCCACCCAAGTTACCAGACTACAAAACCTCTGATTTTAAACATTACACTTCAACTCCTAATACTGATATATGTGATGGTTGTTAAAATCCAGTAAAAGTATTATGGAACTGCAAGGCATATTTGAAAGGTAAAATTCCATTTTGTATAAATCATAATGAACTTGAATTTAAAATTAGGTTCATCAAGCAGTTGCTTCAATTTTCTTTGAAGGTTTAATATTCTCTTCACAAAAACCTTACCATTAATTTCAGCTTTCCTTCTTTAACTTGAAAATGTACAAATACATATAATTAGTATTTTATTATTCTACCCTTGCTACTTTTGAACAAAGTTACTCTAGCATTTATCAAGAAAATCAGAAAAATTCCCCTTTTATTTCATTGACGAACATTTTCTTACTTGACTATAGAAAGCCTGAATGCAATAAATTATTCCTGTCTGAATCCAGGCAATTAGAGTTCAGATATAGTTTGTATAGGAATATATTAAAGATACTATTAAATTGCCATATTTTACTTCCAAGATTTTCTTGTCAACTTGAAGAATTCAAAGTGTCAGTGAAGAGTGGTACACTGTGTGAAAGGTGAAAAGAGTTACATTTGTGTCACAGTCTTTTCTATGTGTGTTTCGTACACGAATGCACATGTATACCATAAGGCATCAGTTAATGATCAGTATTCATTCTAAGAAATGCCTCATTAGGTGATTTCATCATTTTGTGAACATCATAGAGTATACTTATGCAAACCTGGTGGTATAGCCTACTATACACCTAGGCTGTAATAGGATAGCTTATTGCTCTTAGACTACAAACTTGGATAGTGTGTTATGCTGAATTCTATAGGCAACTGTAACACAATGGTAAGTGTTTTTGTAGGCACAGATGAGCAATATATCTACACAGGGCATGTACCATGAATGGAGCTCATAAGACTGAAGTTGCTCAGAGTGAAAAGAAAACCCACAAATTGGGAAAAAAATTTTAGTCAACTGCCCTTCAGACAAAGGTCTTCTATCTAGAACATATAAAGAATTAAAAAATATCAGGCCCTCAAAATTCAAAGACCCATTTCAAAAATGGGCATCTGAGATGAAAACACACTTCTCAGCTGAACAAATACCAATGGAAAATAAATACATGAAAAAATGTTCAGCATCATTGGTCATTAGAGAAATGCAAATTAAAACAACTCTGAGATTTCATCACACTCTAGAAAGAATGGCCAGGATCAAGAAAACCACCAAATGCTGGAGAGGCTGTGGGGAAAAAGGAACCCTTCTCCACTGTTGGTAGGAGTGTAGACTGGTGCAACCACTGTGGAGGTCAGTCTGGAGGTTTCTCAAAAAGCTAGGACTGGAAGTCCCATTTGACCCAGCTATTCTGCTTCTGGACATATTCCCAGAAGAAGTGAAATCATCTTACCACAGTGATATATGTGCACCCATGTTTATAGCAGCACAATTTGTAATAGCCAAATCTTGGAAACAACCCAAATGCCCATCAATTGAGGAATGGATAAAAAAGATGTGGTACTTTTATATAATGGAATACTATTCAGCTATAAAGAATGATCACATTGAGGCTTTTATAGGTAAATGGATGTGACTTGAGACCATACTCATAAGTGAAATAAACCAAACTCACATGTGTAAACACCACATCATCTCTCTAGAGTAAGAAACTGAAAGACTCAATAAGATACAAAATTCTCGATAAATATGGGGAAAAGGTTCTGAAGTCCAACGGTGCTTTTATTCTTTGATTTGATTGGTTTAAGTCTCTTTTCTACTGTTTGATTGCAATATGTGAGAAGATAGGAACAGCTCTTTTGAAAAACAGGCGACATTACGGTAGCCATTGCTGGTTTCTTGTTGTCTGACTTGAAGGCCTGTAATGCTTTCACTCTTTTGTTTTATCTGGTTTTATAGTCCTTTCCTTTGTTTGAATTTATTGTCTGCAAATGTATGAACAACCATTTCAAAAAAGGCAAGAGACACTAGGGTAACCATTGTTAATCTCCTGTTGTTATGTTTTGAAGACCTGTATTGCTTGCAGTGTTCTGTTCTGAAATGATATATTGTGTTTGACTTTATTCTGTTTTGTTTTGCTTTGTTTTGTTGTGTTGTGTTGTGTTCTGTTTTGTTTTGTTCTATTCTCTTTAAAATAAAAAAAAAAAGACAAGTTGCTTTGGGTGAATCAGTGAATGAATGGTGAGGGAATGAGATGGCCTGGGATATTATCACCATTACTATAGACTTTATATACACTGTACACACAGGCTACATGAAATTTGTAAAACTATGTTTCTGTTCAAGAATAAATTCATCTTAACCTACTGTAACATTTTTTACTTTATGAGCTTTTTAAAAATCCCTTTTACTTTAATACTACTTAGCTTAAATACAAACATGTTATACAGCTGTACAAAAATTTTTTTTACTTTATATCCCTATTCTAAAATTTTTTACTATTTAATTTTTTTACTTCTTAAGACTTTTTGTTGAAAACTAAGACAAAAACTTACTCCTTTACTTAAGTTTACACAAAATCAGGATCATCAGTATCACTCCTCCACCTCCACATCTTGTCCCCCTGGAAGATTTCCAGGAGTACTAGAGCTAGAATATGAATTCCCTCCTCCCCAAAGTCCATGTGTTGAAGTCATTATCCCCAGCACATGGTACTATTAGGAGGTGCTAGAAACTATAAGAGGTGTGGCCTCATGGGAGGAAGTCACATCACTGGGGAATGACCTTGCAGGGGACATTGGAGCCCTGGACCCTTACTCTCACCTTTTGTGAATGGATAGTCCTTGACTGCAACACATTCCCATAAGGATATACTCTGCCATCACAGGCCCAATGCAACAGAGAAAAGTAACCATGGACCAAACCACTGAAACTGTGAACTCAAACCTTTTCCCTCATTAAGGTTATTATCTCAAGTGTTTTGTCACAGTGGTGGAAAGCAAACTCTAGAGGCAATACCACACATGGAGCTGTCATCTCCTATGATAACAATGCCTCCACCTCCTGAAGTACCTGTCTGAGGCTGTTTTACCTTTAACTTTTTTAATATGTAAAAAGAGTACACTCTGAAATAAAATATACCATGAACAAATAATCTCATCATTTATCATTAAGTATTATGTACTATATATAATTGGATGTACTGTGCCTTTGTATGAGTTACAGTGTGGGTTTATTTATACCAGCATCACCTCAAGTACATGATGCATTACAACACAATGTCATTCTCGGTTTGACATCACTTAGGCAACATCACCTCCATTATAATCTTACAGGCCTACCATACACATGGTCTGGCTTTCCAAAACATACTTACCTGCCACATGACTATGTATTTTGTCTTTGCTTTTTCAGAGTATCACTACCATTTGAACAGAGTATTCTCTTTTTGTCAATATATAACAAGTAAATGAATAATGACATGATTATGTAAAGGCAGATTATGTGAAAACTCCTCAGAAAGTTATCTGCAAGCTATTGGAGATTTTCCTGTGGGAGTTATTTTCTTTACAGTAAACAAAATAGAGCACAGCAAACATTAAAGTCTCAATGAGCCATGTTTCCTAATATTACTAAAGGAAAAAATCAGATTTGGTAACTAGATTTCCTTTTCTAAAATTGCCCTACAAAAAAACCAGTATTTTCTTTGAGGTTTGTTGAGCTAAATACTGATTTACAAAAGAAATAGGATAACGGTAAAAGGTAATTTGGAGAATGTTCGTTAAACACAAGAGTACCTATAAAAGGGAACAAAGATTCAGAGGCAGAAGAGTTCAGGTACAAAGGGCAGGGCCAACAATGCACCCCGCTTGCTGCCGTGGTTTATAGTCTGGGCTTACATAATTTCTCGTTAAATCATACAATTCTGTGATATTAAAATGCCATTCAAATGTTCCAAGAAAACCAAATGAAATTGCATGTGCATATGTGGAGGGAGGGTATGTGTGTGTTTAACCAGCTCAACACTAGATGGCCCTAGTTACAAAACCAATGAATTTTCAAAAACCTAAAACCCTGAGCTACACCATTGTGAGAACAAATGGATTCTAACCCACTAAATCAAATTCTATTGTCTTCCAAAATCACATAAACATTAAGAATAGCATTGAGCATTTATGTTTAAAATGCTATGACTCTCCAAAAGAGCAAGTATAAATCTCAGAAGTCTTTATTCACAGATGTTTTTAAAACAAGTTGCATTGACATAGTCTTGAAGGATATAGATTTAATTTGCTTTGAAATTATTTCACTTTGTATTCACATAGTAATCTATTATTTTAATGTTACTTTCACATATACCTATTGATTTCACCCTGTCAATAATCAGTGATATAGGTAAGGGAGATAGATATTTTCCTCTTTTAAAAGTCATGACACTGGGAATTTAGATGGGGCATAAATTTGTTCAAGGATATATGTCTTGTAAATTACAGTGTTGGGACCAGATTCCCAAGGTCCTGACTCCTGGATCAATGTCTTTTCTATACAGTAATCAGGAAAAGGCATTAGGCTTTCCACTGTATCATGTATCTGACATGGCAGTTCCATTCTTTAGAATACTCCCTGCAATGAATTAAATATCCCCACACAACTATCAAATATTCAGAAACTGAATGTCAAATTTATAGACTGGATAGAGAGGCAATTTCATTGCATGGTAATTTATTCATCACTACATACCCAGAGTATACACAAATGGATTGTGTGACTTTCCTTCAAACCCTGCAGTGAAATTGGTCTACCTGTGTTTACAGGTTAGGCCCTGTGTTTTCTGGTATGTTTAGCATACTGTACTACTTCTTTGTAGTATTATTACAACTATAATGAATTCACCAGTGGGGTATTTGTACCCTTATTCTGGTCTATTAACTGCTAAATCCCTAAAGACCAGTATATTATTTTGCCAACTTTCAAAATTGTGATCAATGATAAAAAATAAATTTCACATGTTAATTAGTGTGCACAAGTATACAGGTACTTGAAAAAAGGCTCATAAACAGTTCTTATCCTTTCTAGGTATCTCTTGATATTTTCTCTTCTATCTTTAATATGTTGGATACAGCCTATTGAGTCAGTAGCCTACTAATAGCCTCAACTTTCATTTTAAATAATCATCCACTTACCAAAACTCAGCAGAGGGTAGATGTCTGGTAGTTGTTTGTAGAATAAACTAACAGAAAATTAATATTTACCAAACATTATTTAAACTTGGTTTATTTTTACAAAGTAAAAGTGAGCCTTGCCATGTTAATTATAGTGGGGTCCCAGCTTCTCTTTCCCAAGGTTACATATTTTTCTCCCTAAGCAGCCTTCAAAGAAGGAAGCTAATCCATTAATTTAGCTTTATTTCTGACCAATATATTTGTATCACTGTAACAAACTGGTTTAGAAAATAAAAGGCAATAACTTAATAATGTTGCAAAATTCATTACTCCCACTGGTTCTTAAGAGTAATATGTGAATTATAGTGGGAGGAGCCAGGCTGGCACTCTGAGTTTGTATGGCCAGCCTCCAGAACTGTGAAAAAGAAATGCGTGTTATTGAAGCCACTCAGTCTATGGTAGTTTATTTTTTTAATGAAGTAATGCATTTATTTTCTCATTATTAAATTACCAAAAGACAAAAACAATTCTGAGTCATCTAAATCAGGACAGGATAAAGTAGAACCAATTTGATTTGGACTTCTGATATGACTATGTCTTAATACAGTGATTGATGTCTGGGTTTAAGGCCCAGAAATCTAGGTTCAGATACCAGTTCTACTACACTAATTGCAATGTGAATTTGAGCAAGCTTTTTAGTTTGTCTCATGTCTGTTTCCTCATCTTTAAAACTAGGACAATATAGCACTTATATCATGGGATTATTGTGAGAATTATATAAACCAATACATACAAGTGCTTAAAACAATGACCGAGACGTAGTAAATACTCAATAAATGTTACTCAATACCCTTGTCCTACATTTTTCCCCACAGAAATAAGTATTTGAAACTATTACAGGAACCCTTCATATCAACTAAGATAGGTACTGTCAGCTGGTCTTTGAAGACTCCATACTCCTCTAGAACCCGTTTAATTTTTTGTTTTGACATCTAAAACATGAATGTCTGCCTTCATGGGCCAGTATTGCTGTTCCAGACCCAGCCAGTATGTCTGCATTTCAAGTTGGCCACAAGGAGAAAGCATATTCTCTTATAGCAGTGTGAAACTTTTCTCCTTCTCTTTATTCTTTTCCTTTCTCTGTGAGTTTTTTTTCCCCCTCTAGGATCTTTCCTATAGATGGAAGTTGTTACTAGAGAATACAGGATGGAGCATTTCTACCTTTGAACATATCATCTCTATTCTTCACTCACAGTTACCACTAAGATTTCCGGCAATCATCAATAGCCTTGGTTTTCATGTAAGCCCAGTACATAGTTGATATGGTTTCACAGAGATGGCTCCCTCTTAAAATCTGAATGAGTAGCTTGAATAAAAAGAAGTGTATTTTCCCCAACCTGAGCTGGCCTTAATCTACCCACTTGGTTGTATAAGTGCTTTGTGTATTTTTATTTTTGTAAGCCAGCATTTATCTTCATACTTGACCTAAAATTCCACACTTGATGTAACATAGTTATAAAAAGTGTGGAGTAAAGAGATATCCTCAATTATATTAGCCTTAATATCACTTAGGCATAGCAAAAAACATGAAAACTAACATAGAAGCTGTTACTCAAATTGTAGTAAATTATACCTTTTAAATATATAAATCAATAAAATAGCTTCAAAATAGTGTTCACCCCAGTGGTTTTTAATGCACCGTGTATGTTAATTCTGTAAACCAAAAAGAAAGATAATTTTGTAAATTTTGTTTGGTTGTAGGGACCCATTATCTGGTCAAAGGGCTGTACGGACAGAAGAGACAGGGCAAGTTAAAGTTTAACTTCCAGGAATTGTAAACCAAACCTGAAGCCACTGAACCTTTGGAGTTTGATATGATGATTAGAACATAACCACCGTGACACGTTGAATTCGCCATAATCAAGGAACCTTTCCGGGTGGGGATCTCTGAAATTACTCAGGTATGGTCCATGTGTTTTGCTTTTTCTATTTCAAGTCTGTGGAACTGTGCAATGTGGTATTTGTGACAATGCATGAAAACAGCTTTTACTCTCTTCTAGTACTGAGTCTAAATCCAGGGAATTGTCTAGTTCATTTATATGTCAAGAAAACAAAAGAACATATTGGAATAATCGTAAATCTCAAAATGAAATGAATGCTACACATTCCTCTTTGACTTAATAAATTTCTAAGAGTTAAAAAGTAGATTTGGCCCTGTGGATTTGAAAATGGGGCTAATGTTCTGAGCAATTTATTTAGCTCTAATCAGACAGCAAGGAGAGTTGTGATTTACTGCCTGTTATGATCCTAGGACCCTGGAAACAGAAAAGTATTAACATCTCTGATAGATTTTGAGTTCTCTGTATGGGTCGTAATTTCTATCATACTTTAAATATATAAATCCGCTATCACCACTATTAAAAAAACAGTGATTTCTTACTATTTCCTCTGTTATTATCCTGCTAACCAAAAGAATGTCCTACGCTATTTCTTTATAATTCTTGCAAAAAAGACAACAAAATCGCATTTGAGTATATTAAATCTCAACCTTGGAAGCACTAATAATTAGATCATTTCCACAGTTTAGGCGACTGTGCTGCAGTTGATATATATTCGCGTTATTATTCTGTTCACTCCAAAAAGATGATTCACAACTAAAATATGATGTTTCTAAAGAAAGAGATCAATTCTGGCATTTAACAGGAATATCCCATTCCTGTCAGAAATCTCCTAAACTCTGATTGAAATACTTCTGTTTTATGATTGTGAAAGTTCCAAGAAGAAATTTTCCATGATAAATTTCTTTACTGCAGAAATTTTCAAATGTGCACTGTGTATCACCAAGATGAAGAGTGTAAAATTATTTGTGCAGTGTGTAGGATTAATGTTGGACAGAACATATATTGATATAAATTAATTCTAGTTATAATTCATGAGCATCAAAAATGTGTTGTCTGATAAATAACATTCTTTTAATGTGCTGGGAGCATGTAATCAGAGCATTGAGACTTTCTTACTAAATAAAAAGAGATAGACAAATAATTTACAGGGTTCATCCTTAAGGAGTATATTTTCTGAAATAACATTGATATTACCCATTTTAGACAAATTTTACACTTTTACTGGTCCTGTTTATTACTTATTAAAAGTAAAGGAAGAAAAAGTTGGCAAGAAAAAGAAACTGTCATGAACAAATACTATAAAATGGCATAATAGATATAAAAATCAATGAATACTTAGTTATTTCCCACTGGGCTAATACTAAACAGTCTTCTGATAATTTCAACATTTTCTGTGCTGTGTTCAGTGGACATTAATAAATGTGGCACAAGAAGTGACCACAGTCAAGTAAATAGAGTTAAGTGGTGTTATACAATTTTTATTAGCATCTAGCATATTAAACATTTAAAGCATATCTATTCTCCTTTTTACCCATCACCTAATCCCCCTCTATGCTTATTCTCTTCCTTTTGTTTAGTAAGAGTTTCCCTTCTTTCATGCCATCTTTTCTTTTTTAAAAAAATATTTCACCTATAAAGGAAAACATGTGGTATTTGTCTTTCTAAGTCTAGATTATTTCATTTGACATGATGATCTCTGGTTCCATTCATTTTCCTGCAAAAAACATGACCCTTTTCTTCTTTTTGGATGAATAATAGTTTATAATGCATATATACCTATTTTCTTTATCCATTCATCCGATGATGGGCAGCTAGGCTGGTTCCACATCTCACGTATTGTGAGTTGTGCCCCAATAGACATGGGCATATAAGAATCTCTAGAGTATGCTGATCTTAACTCCTTCAGGTGTATTCCAAGGAGTGGCGTAGCTGGGTCATTTGGTAGTGCTATTTGTAGTTTTTGTGGAAACTCCATACTGGTTTCTACAGTGGTTATACTAATGTACATTTCCAGCAGCAGCGTGCAAGAGTTCCTTCTTCACCTCATCCTCACCAAACTTCCTATCTTTTCTCTCTCT
>RJWT010001978.1:0-11334 GCA_004365215.1 Cuniculus paca | reverse complement strand
TGCATAAGTCTCTTCATTTGTTCATTTATGAATGGAGTTTTTTTTGGACATACGTGTTAAGTTTTTTAGTTCTTTGTATATTCTACACATGTATTAATCCTCTGTTAGCAGAGTAGCTGGCAAAGATTTTCTCCTGTTCTCTAGGTCATCCCTTCATTTTGTTGGTTGTTTCCCTCGCTGTGTAAAAATTTAATTTGATATAGTCCCATTTTTTGATTCTTGAGATTATTTGCTGTGCTACTGTGCTTCCTGTTCAGGATGTCTTCACTTGTGCTGTGATTCTAAGTGTTACCATCATGCTTTATGTCAGTAAGTTCAAAGCCTCAGATTTTTTACCAAGGATTGGATCCAGTTAGCATTGATTTTTTGAACAAGATGAGAGATAAAGATCTATTTCAATCTTCTACTTATGGATATCCAGTTTTCCTAGCACCATTTGTGAAAGAGGCTGTCTTTTCTCCAATGTATGTTTTGGGCCCCTTTGTCAAAAATAAGATGGCTGTTGTTTTGTGGGTTTTTTCTGTGTCCTCTCTTCTAGTCTATTGATCTATGTGCCTATTTTTGTACCATGCTGTTCTGTTACAGCTTTGTTTTTCATTTTGCAATATAATTTGAAATTCAGTATCATGACTCCAGTATGGTTCTCTTGTTTAGGATTACTTTGGCTATTCTGGATCTTTTGTGTTTCCATAGGAAATTTAGGATTTTTTTTTCTACTTTTGTGAAGAATATCCATGAAATTTTGGTGGGGAATTACATGAAGTCAATAGATTGTTTTAGTAATGTGACCATTTTAACAATATTAACTCTGTCAATCTATGAATATGAGAGACTTTTCCATCTTCTAGTGTCTTCTTCAATTTCTCTTTTCTGTGTTGTGTAATTTTCCTTGAAGAGGGCTTTCACCTCTGTAGCTAAACTTTAAGCTTTTATGAATGCAACTGTTTTCCTGATTTCTTTCTCCATTAGTTCATTATTGCTGTACAGAAGACCAACGAATTTGTATCCTGGGTATTAGACAATTTAAATCAGACCCTCTTACTGTACGATTGCTTGAGTACTAGCATGTATTAAGCACTATATTGTGAAGGATACTTCTAAGTGCTCACTGTATACATTTATTCTTAGAACAACACTATGAGGCAAGTATTGAGTTTCAGACAAGTTACCAAACAGGCTCAATGTCACCCAGGTATCATGTGGGTGAATCAGGTTATTTAGCTGGGTGGTCTGATTCCAGAATATAAAGCATGTGACCTTTATAATGTAGGGACTGACTATGTGTGTAAATGCGATCATTCATTGTGAATACAAAACAAGAACAATAGGCAATGTTTTCTTTCTTATGCTTACTTTACAACAGAATATGTTCTTCCAGGAATAGCTATTAATGTCTCTCAGAATTGGTATTTCTCAGAACACAGATTTTAAAATAATAAATAATTTCTATAGTCTATGTCCAGGATTCATTACAACCAGAATCATTAAAACATCATCACTTTTGAAATCATCACATTTGAACACATATAGGAACCACACCCCCCATAATCTCCATCAGACAGAACTGTGCCTACCTTAGACGTTTGCAAAATTAATTACAGAAAGAATACTGGACCTTTCTCCAGACAGAACTAGGTTGAAATGCCTGTTCCGAAACTCCCTAGGTTTATGAATTTGTACACATTATTTGATTTTCATGCATCTCAGATTACTCACTTGTGACACAGCATCAAATCTACGCCACAGAATTTGTAAAGATTCAATAAAATGATAAAGCCTAACAGTTAAGCAAAGTTCCAGTGCTTAGAAATTCCGTAAAATTCTCCATTTCTCTCTTTGTAACAATCTCTTTACAATTCCAGAAAAATCTATTAAGACTTTCCAAATGTATCCATTAATTCCTATTTGTCAAACCAATGCCATTAAAACAGAAAAATGCATCAATGAAGTTTCGATTAATCACAAATTCTATTCTATTTTTTAGAGAGACAACCTAAAATTCTTTTCTTAATATTAAAACTCCCACAGCATAGACTTCATTTTAGAAAATATTACTCAAAACTCCTACGTAAAAGTCCAACACTCTTTTTCCTCAAACCCACAGGACACTCTGATATGGTGCATGGTCATTTCATCACATAGTCAATGTTGAAAATCTATTTCAGTAATTGTCTCTTAAAATGTTGCCATCCCTTAGAAAGCAGGGCAGTACTTTGAGTACTGTTGCACAATGGCTTTCATTGCCTGATGTGTCTCTAAATGACTCAATAAGTTCAAACAAGACAGTATTGATCCACAGAGGATAAACACCATTTTATCTTATTCATGGAAACAGTAACCAGGCTCTTCTAAAGTGCAGTACTAACAGTCCAAACTTCCCCAGGAAAAGCGACTGGAAAAGGAGCCCCACTCCTGCAGTGGCAGTCTATATTAGATATCTAAATCCCATCTGCTCCTTGGCCTGAAATTGCAAATCCAGCCAGTTATTATTAACAAATATTTGCTGCCAATTGGATCAGGAAAGGAAGTATATCACTTCGTGTCATCAAACGTAATCCAACTAGGTTATCAGCTTTAAACATTATTTAGAATTTTTAATTTAATAAACCAAAATTTTGTATTATATACATTTTGGTTGATACAAATCAAAAATCAAAATTGAAACTGGGTGTGCTGGTACACTCTTATAATTCCTGAATTCTAGAAATCTGAGGTGGAAGGATTGCAAATTTGAGCCAGCCTGGACAGCTTGATGACTTAGCAAGACCTTGTCTCAAAAGTACAAAGGGCTAAGGGTGTAGTTCAGCGTGAAGGCCCTTGGTTCAATCCCCAGTACCGAAAAAAATATATATATATATTTTGTATTATATATATATATATATATACTTGATAACCACTGAGGCTTGGTTTCTCAACTCTTATGGGTACCTAAATCATCACATGTTCAAGTCCCTTATATAAAATGGTGTACTATGTACATGTAACCTATTCACATCCTCTTATATACTTTAAATCATCTCTAGGCTATTTATAATATCAAAGACAATGTAAAAGCTACTAAATAGTTGCTTTTAAATGACTATTTTTAAAGGAATTTTTAAAGGAAAAAATTCAGTACGAATGCATTTTTTTTCAAAAATTTTAAATCTGCAATTGATTGAATATATGAATGGAGAAACCATAGATTTGGAGAACTATATTTCCTTTCATAAAAATGGTTATCTTCACTAAAATATGCTGGTATCCTCGGCTCTCAGATTTATTTTTTAGAAAGATATATAGGTGGAATTATATGTATATAGCTACATATTAACAACCACTTGGAAATCATTTTCCAGGGCTTTTTTTTATTCCAATGGGGACAGAGCTGTCATAATATTAAGAAGGAAATAGTAAAGGGAATATAAGAACTTCCTCTAGCTTGCATAATTATATACAGTGCTCTGCTCTAGTAAACAATATCACTAAAGAGGATCATCACATGACAATTTGGCCAGACAGAATGTCTAAGTGAGTAGATTGGTTTGTAATTCTATAAAATCCCATTTTCAATTATGTAATAATGTCTTCTTTCCTTCAGCAGTTAAAAAATAACCATTGTTTTTGGGTGCCCAGTTGATTTAAGGAACACTGGATTTAAGTACCAGAATTAACTGCCCTACTCCTCTATTCTCATCAAATATTTTAGCCTATAAAAATATTTCATACAAAATAAATTATATGGACTTTTAAACACCAAATATCTTCGTACTCAATTTAGTATTCTTAGTTTTTTTTAAAGTAATTGAGTTATTGTACTAGTTAATTTAAAGATATTCTCGCCCCTTCTTTTTATATACCATAGCGCTGGTTATGTAGTGGTTCTTCAACTACTCCACTAGAAATTAACTGATTTATTGAGCAGTTAAGAGAATAGATAAAAACATTGAAGAGAAAACATATGAGTCCACATGTGTTTGAGAGAAGAATCAAGTCCCATGCTGGTCCCAGAAGAAAGCTGTCTAAAATGATTTACTCCAGTCCAGATACTATAGTGATATAGTAGAAGACATGAAGGAATGGAGGGTTACAAAATCTCCTAACTCACAGTTCAGAGACTAGCAAAGCATTATACACAAATGCAATTGTTTTTCATTTCTAGGATTTTGGTATTTTGTATTTAGCTCTTTCACTGGGATTCTGTTTTTCAGATGTGGCCTTCCACATGAAATAAATTGGCTCAGTAGATGTATTTAAACCCTAATGCCTCCAATTATTTGCAAAGTCAGAAATCAGAAACTGATTTCATGGGGGGAAAGAACTGTGGTGGCACAGAATACATGTCCTTCCCAGGAATCATCTTTCCTGAAGATCTCTTAGAGCTGCTCACAGTTCAGGCGTTTCCCCACAACCAATTAAAGTTATCACTTTATAATTGTGATAATGTTGATACAACAATAACAGCTCAACTTTAATTTTCTCACATAGCTACTGCCACATGCCAAACACACTGTCAAATTTTTAAATTCTCCTATAAAATAGATATTCTTATGTTATTTTTCCAGTAGAAACTTAAAGCTTAGGAACATGGACAAATTGTCCTAAATTTACAAGCTAATCAGTAGTGGAAGCAGGGATGAATCATACTACTCTCAGTCACACCCCTCCCCTGCAAACTGAAGATAAATAGAATGCCAAAAAGCATTGAGGCTTGCAGCTGGAGGGAAATTATGAGCTCTTTTGACAGAGAAAAGCTAAATGAATTTCTCAAGGATAGAAGACACTTATGTCAAGTTAAGAATCAGGTGGGCCCTTGCCATTATACTACCTCACATCATACACAAGTCTGTCTCAGGCAGATTCTCTACACAGATTTTAAGAAAAAAGATTAATAGGATCTCTTTGGTTATGAATTTTCCATTCTTTCTATACCCAAACCAAAGACTCACACAGCTAAGACTCAGTTAAAGGAGATTAATTTTGTGACTTGAGAGCCTGTAAGGTTCAGATCACAGAAGCATGCATAAGCAAAAGCATAGGCATCCTGAACATTATGATAGGATGAACTGTGGAGACATCACTGAAAATACAAAGTAGTTGTGCTGAAGGACTTAGATGTCTAACAATTAAATTCTGTTAGTGTCTGAAGAGGACACAGCTCCTCCCTTCCGGAGGACACACTTTTCTCCCCATGGGAAGAATAACTGGGCTGCTAGGTCCATGTTTGCTAAGGGATTCTCATATTAGACTGACCTAATTTGGAAGTTTAAATTGAGGCTCCCAAATAGCTGCTCTACCGGAATACAGTGATTCATTTAGGATAATAATGAGTTAGTTTCCTTCCAGAAATTGTTAAAACAGTTCCTTGTTAAAACTCGAATTAAGTAGGATGCCAAGAATGAATCATAGGGACACTTAGCCTTAAATCACTTAACATTAAAAAACCTGGTAAACCAGGTGTGGAGGCACACATCTGTAATCCCAGCACTCAGGAGGCTGAGGCAGGAGGATTGGCATGGGTTCGAGGCCAGCCTGAGCTACACAGTGAGACCCTGTCTAAAAACAAAACAAAAAGAAGCAAAAAGTAAAAATAAAAAAATAAAAAAACTAGGAAAATATTGTGGGAATGATACTTAGGAAAAGTAAGTTCTGATGAGGAAGAAAGGATAGGTGGCCACAGGTCAACCAGAGAATGATATGAAGGACTTGGATGACAGGTATTTGTCTGACTTTAGAGGAAAACCTTATTTATTAAATAATTTAGCTTTGCTATTAAATTCATTCAAGCACCATATTTACCATATAATTCTTTCATGTCACTGCCCTGTTGTGTCAGGTACTTAGCACAGGTGTATTGACTTGAACTGGAATCAAGGAATGCCATCATGTGGTCCTTAGGATATTGTAAGAGAAAAATCTACATCTAGAAACTCATTTTCATTTGTGTTTATGAAACAAGCCATGAAGTCAAATATTTTCTGTAATAATAATGCAGTAACTCACAATTGCAGAAACTTCTCTAATGCTGCATAATGTATAGTGTTATCTTGGCCAAAACAAAACAAAACAAAAAAGACTATTAAAGTAGAGGATTCTAGACCCAGAATTGTAGACTCAAATCTTGACTCCACCTTGAGCTAATAACTAATGTGTGACCTTGAACTAATTCTTAGCTTCTCTATGCCCGTTTCCTCTTCTGTTAAATTCAGAATTGTTTTAAGAATTAGATCAGAAATTACATGTGAAGGGCTTAGAACAGTATTAAGTAAAGGTGTAGAAAACTTTAACTATTATGGCCATAATTCTAATCACATTTCTGTGTTGACAACAAAATCTTTTAATAAAAGCAAATGGTTAGGAGAAAGAGAGACCACAAGGTAAAAATGCATGGAATGGTTTTTAAATTGGAATGAGAAGACTGAGAAAATAATTCAGTTCTTATCACTATTTGGAACCCCATTTCCCTGATTCTTCACAGTTTGTCCAGGGCAGAGGTGCTCTCTGACTAAGTCTATACAGAACTATTTAAAGAACCCTGGGTAATGTTTTAACGAAGCAGGAAAGAAAGATGGAACCTCATGCCAGAGTGAAAATCTCTTTGGCGTGATTATTTTTGTAGTTATGGTGACAAAAAGATTAGTGCTCAAGGCCACCTATAAAAATTCAGGTAACTGTCAGAGAATAGAATGGTTATTAATATATAGTACAGCAAAATACGAGCCTGAAACAAATTATCCTTTCCCTAAATCAGTCCACTAGGCATAGAGACCTCTTGAAGAGCCAATTCCCAAAGAGAAAATTGAATATGGTGTTGGGGAGAAGCTTAGTGGGACATCAGGACTCTTCTGGAAAGTGTTAGAGGTCAGTGTCCATTTTAAGGGAAGTGGCTGGATGAAAGGGATAATAAAGGGATCCTTCCTTCTATTACACTGTAATAGAATGTGTGGTCATCCCATTACAGGGGTCCATCCTTGAAGCCACTTTGAAACTAAAGAATTCTAGCACACATTATTATGTTCCACATCATCTCATCCCCAGCTCAACATTATTTAACAACTATTCCTTCTTCTAGACAAGTGTACAAGCACATCCTCCTGATCCCCATTAAATTTTGATATGGAGTTCATCCTGAAGAAGCTGGATTATATTAACTTGTGCATTAAGAATTTATTTAGTGGCACCCCCCACCCCACCACTGGAATTCAGCATTGTTCTGGGTGCTATGCCAGATCCAAGCATGGACTGTGCTTTTATTCCTAGCTTGAGGGAACTGCAGAGGCTTCTCCAGAGCAACCACTGCAATTCTAGGGTAACTGATCACTCCCTTCTCCAAAGACTCTTACTTTGCTAGAAAAAGAATGTTTATTTATAATGGTTAATTAGTACTTTCCCAAAGGCTGGAAAAGTATTTTACTTGCTTTTTAATTTCCAGAGCTAGCACAGTGTTAGAGACCTAATTCATGCACAATATTGCTTGTTGAATTAGTCACTTCACTAGAAAGAAATGAAGTAAAGAAAGACACTGTGTGCTCTGTACCTAGCCCCATGTTCTGTCCTTATCCTTCTTCTCTGAATCACTACTATATATCTAGGTGGTAGGCATCATTATGCCAAAATATGAAATTAAGACATTGGTCAGATAACTTGAGCTAGGCCTGCAAAGGATGAAGGAGAAGAGCTTCAATATTTAAATCCAAATCAGTATGAATCCAAGATCCTCTCTTTCCTCTAATTCAATGTTATCATGCTTAGGAATCAATAATGAACAATACAGGGCAATATTGGTGCAGTAGGAACATCAGGAAAAAGAAGACAAAGTCTGCAACAATCAGAGAGACTACATGAAATTTTCATTTACTTTCAACAGCATTTATGAATTAGTTATTAAGTGCTTAGTGCTGAGTTCTGGACCTAAAGACATGTGTACATGTCCTCTGGGAGTTTATAGTCTTCCCTCTCCCTGTCCTCTTTGCTACAGTCATAGTTCTGCCCTTTTTTACCACCTGCCCCTAAACTGCTCTTTTTGCCTCTAGTCCATTCACAACAAAACACATAGAGTCACCTTCCTGAAGTACCCAGGGTTCTGGTAAAATTCTTCCAGGAACTTCATAGCAAGATAAGAACATTCTATAATGCTGAAGTTGGCTTCGTTACTTCCTGCCTTACTAGCCTTATTTGTTTTCACACCCACTTCCTTCAGACTGTCCTAAAACCTGCCTTCAACATTACAAACATACTCAACTTCTCAACCATCTGTGCTGTTTTCACTCACACGTCTGTCTCCTCTGTTTTTCCTTCGTCTTCACCTAACTCCAAGCATCCCTTGACTGATCGGAATAAAGGTCTCATGCTATAAGTTAACAGAGTTCAGCGCTGGAAAACTTTGATAAGTGATGAAATAAAAGTTGACACTGATTTATAGTGATAAAATGTGGGGGCACTGATAGTATTTAATAGGAGAGGATAAGGATATTGAAAAGGATATTTAGGAAAATTACCCAAGATTGTGCAGATAATGTTAGAGCTAGAAAATACTAGAGAGTAAATTAAGATGCTAATATACATATGAAGTGATGGTGGGATAGATGGTAATTAATGACAAAAGGGAAACATATCAGAACTTCATGACTGGTTAATATGCAACCAAGAATTTAGTAAAGGCAGTTTATGCCAATGCATGTAAATTAGCATAAAATCAGAGCATACATAACGTGGCGTTTTCAAGGGAAACATGTTTTTTTTCTTTTGCATTGAAAAAGTCAGAGTCATTTAGTGCCACTTTAATACAGAACTTTAGATAGTTAGATTCTGGAAACTTTGTTCAAAAATCAAATGTTTTCCACTCATCAGGGATTGGAAGTCTTGGAAAGAATTCAGTTTTGAACTTAAATTTCTTCAGATTTGTTTGAGGAAACCAAATATTGCAACTAAGTTCAAAAGAATAATCTAAATAAGAGAGAGACAGAGAGAGAGAATGAAATGCATCACTCACAACTCAACATATTTCTGTAACATGCCATATGCAACTGGCCCTAGCACTACTGAACAAACATCAGCTTAAAAGCCAAAGAATAGCTATACTACATTCCATAATTACCATTTCACAAGTTTATGAATCCACTTAAAATTAAACATATATGCAAAAAAAATCTGCTCCTCTCATTAAGCCATGTCATTCTCGAATTTCTCATCTCTTCCTGGGGTTTTTAAGAAAGTCAGGCATGACAAAAAGAGTCGAGTAGAATTACTTAATGAAGATAACACAAAAGTCATCAATAGCCTGATCTTGTAGGTACTAGAATAACAACACAGGAACCAGAGAGTTGTCTATATACATTAACCAGGATTCTCCAGAGAAATACAATGAATAGGATATGTGTGTGAGTGTGTGGAGAGAGACAGAGACACAGAGAAAGACAGCGTTATAAAGAGACTTACTATCTATACAACCCTGTATAGATATATTATAAGGAACTTGCTTATGTGATTATGGAAAATGAAGTCCCGAAATTTGCAGTCAGGGTAAGCCTCTGGGTCCAAGCCTCACAGTCCAAAGGTCTGAGAACCAGGACAGCCAATGGCGTATGTGCCCATCTATAAGCTGGCAAGCTGTAGATGCCAGAAGAGTAAATATTTTACTTTTAGTCCAAAAGTCGGAAAAGACTAGTGCTCCAGTTCAACAGAGTTGGGCAGGAGGCGTCTCCTCCAACGAACCCTTACTTGTCTGTGGAAGTCTTCAACTGATTAAACGAGATCCAGCCCCATCAGGGAGGACAAATTGCTTAACTTAACCTACTGCTTCAAATGTTAGTTTCCTCCAGAAACAACCTCACAGATACACCCAGTACTACATTTGGCCAAATATCTGGGCACCCAATAGCCTGGTCAGTCACACTGAATTAACTTTCACTGTATAAATTCAAGGGAAGTAGACAAGGGCTCATGTCATCTTATTTAAACACTCTCCACTGCTTCCCTGTTATATACCCTTCCTCTCAACATACACACAGTTTCCACCTACGGTTAAAATTTTCCAGCATTCTTTTAGATGAAAAACCTATCATTCATCACTTGATCTCGAGCATTGAAAAGGATAAGTCCCACATGAGGATCTCTTGTTTCATAGTTCTTAATCCTCTGCAGTTTGGCAAGAGACTGTTGGTGAAGGAGACAGTTACATAAAGAGAGATGTAAGAAGAGACCCCTTGTGTGGTGTTGTGCTACCAACTTTGGCAGCCCAAGAATTTATTCACCAGGACTTTATGCACAATTCTGTGCACATCTGCTCATGCACTCACACACACATACACACAACCACACATACACTGCTCTTCTGTCTTCTAAAAGCTGTCCTTACTCTCTACGATTCATTTTTGCTTCACAGTGTTAGCATCCTTTCTACACATAGAGCAGTTGCAAACAGTAGTCTGATGCATACAGAATTAAATATCTTTTTAGTAGACCCACACTGAGACTGAGTTAAAAACAAATCAATTAACCCATAATCTAAAAAAGCACTGGAGTCTTTTAGGTAGTTCTGGGTTATTATTTTTCAATGTCAAAAATTCAAAAAATATTTACTCATTAAAAATGATGCACCTGCCTGGTAAGCACAAGGTTCTGAGTTTGATTCAGCTACAAAAAAAAAAAAGCCATGAAAATGTAAATAATGTATTAAGAGAAAATATGGGATCATTCTTCCTTTTCTCCTATTATCTAGTCTTGAACCTTTCTTTTTCTTCTTAGTGAAAATGTTTATGTACCTGTCCTATTTATTTGGCAGGTGGGATAAATTCATTACCCTTAATTGTTTTGTTTTGACATTTAACGTGCAGAGATTAGCACTGAAGTCAGCAGTTCTAAATTCAGCTGTGTGTTACTATGAACAAGGGACCTTTAAAATATATCATTTCCAGCACCCGACTCTAGATCAGTAGGCTCCAAATCCTCTACATTGGGAAGGACAATGCCCATGGCCTAAGCACAGGTGATTCTGATTCCCAAGGCCAGGCAGGGCATCTGTTCTTTCTGTCCAGAGCCTGCAGCTCACATCTGTTGTCAGCTGCTCTGCTGCGTGGTGATGGTTTTTGTGCCAGGGAGGAGTGTGTTAAATAGAGGTACAAGGTTATGGCCTTACAATCGGTTACTGAAGTTACAGTTAAGAAATTTACTCAAACTGGACACAAATTCTCTTTTAGCAGAAGATTACAATGAAGTTGTTTTCCAGAACAAAATAAAAATAGAGAAGGTGAGATCTAGTGGAATTTTAGCTATGGTACTTGCTAAAATTTAAGAACACTAGCTCTTAAACATCAAAATTCTGTTTTGACAAGATGCACCAGTTAATGCTGCTGC
>RJWT010001977.1:0-43795 GCA_004365215.1 Cuniculus paca | reverse complement strand
ACCACTGGCAAGGCAATTTTATATATGGTTAGGTATATTCTCAAAAATTTCAGAATCTGAATTTGACACTCCAGAATTTCTTGTGTTTTCATCTATAAGCATTTTTTGCTGGATTATTTTGTGCAATAAAAGAATTAGATACTCTTATAAGCTCTTACTATCAAAATGAAAATAGGAATAAGGTTGTTCATTCTGTCAAAGCCTGCTTTCCATATCTAGGATTAGACCCATATTAAGTTACTTACATCTACATTAACGACTAGGAAAACAGTGATCCAATAATCAAAGAGCACCTCTCAATGGAAGTCTAAGTAAACACCAGGGTTTTGATCCTCAGACTTGCTTTTGATATGGCAGGGAAGAAGAAAAGAATCAAAGCATGTGGATTGAGAAAAATAAAAATTAATATGAGTCATTATTTTCAAGCGAAAAATACATCAATTCTGATGTTTTCTATGCAAAAACTATTTTCTATCATATACAAATCATGCTTTGGATAACCATTATTCAAAGATTATTGCTAAAACGATGATAAATAGGAAACACCAAAACTGAGAGACCATCTGACCAAATAGTGTCAACTCTGTTGATCATTTTGAAAATGTGTAGTGGGTAAAAATTTGCAAGATTTTTGTATCATTCTTCAAGAGAAAGGAAGAAATAGAAAGTTTCATAACACTGTCTTTCATTGGACCAATATGGTAACTTCCCACTGGTTTGCTACCCCAAGTCTTTCCTTAGTCTAATGTATTCTTTTTGCTACAAGTGGACCTCATTCACTTACAGTCACAAGTCTCAGTTTCATTGTCTTCACTCTGCAAGGTTTTCTCAGACTGCCCCTCTGATCTGCCAACTGTCAGATTCAAATAGCAATGCCTCTTTCATAAGAGAGAGGTGTTGTAAGCAGGAAGAAGAAACTCTTAGCCTTAGTAGAGCCTCAACATGTAACTACTAAATGATGCAGTGACCACTGTAGTTGATGTCTAACTTTCCAACTGAACTTGTTATTTACGGTTCTGCACTAACTGTACAAGATAAGATCGATTCAGGTATAAAAACAATTTCTTTTCTAATAGCTGGATTGTAATTAAATCTCAACTTGTTGTATGTGGAACACTATGAATAGAAATATTTCCAGGACATCCTGAAGCTCTAGTGCTTAATATTTACACATGATTGCTTGGGGACAATTTGACTGCTTCCAAAGAGGAAAGCCAAGAGCCATTCAGAAGTAGAAGAAAGCACTCCTAACAAAAGTGATCACCTCAGTAGCTGTCAAGGGAAACCGGCTTTGTTTTTGGTGGATTGCAATGAATACCTTCACTTTTTGCAAAACAATGTGCAATTGTTATTAAGAAGCAAATTGAGTAAAGAAAAGGGGATTATATGCTATTCGGAACTGGAAGAATCAGTTAAAACAAGATTTAAAAAATGCATTACCCTTATTCTAATGTTTTATTACTGGGTATCTATCTGATCTAGTGGTGAGTTTAGTAAGTCTTGAGCTAGTGTAATGATTCTGAGTACCTGGACCACCATCCTTACTAATGTCCCAAAGAGCAGCAAGGAAGGGAATCTTTTGATTCTATAATGCCATCTTCTAAGCTATTAACATTAACTTTTGCTTTTAGCAAAAAACAGGGAGCAGAAGCAGAAAGGCATCACTTAGAAACATCACTTGTCAAACATTTTGACCCCAGGACGCTTTACATCATTTAAAAAAAAAGAAATATTTGGATGAAAAAGCTTTATTTTTGAGTAATACCTATAAATACTTCTTAAATTAGAAATTGAAGTGGAAAATTAAAAATTTATATTCACTAGTACATTTACAACAGTGACATAAATATTCCCATGTGAAAACAAGTAACATCTTTTTAATGAAATGACTTTTCTACAAACAATAATGAGACGATGGCATTGTTTATATTTTTAGAAATCTCCAATGTCTGACTGAAAAGGAGACAGATGAATTCTCATGTCTGCCTCTGTAAATCATTGTTTCTATATTTTGTTTTGGTTGAATTACATTCAGAAAACTGGACACAAAAAGCGAGAAATAATTTAATTATCTTAAATAATTCAACACAGATAATTACTGATATTTTTTCTTCTGTGGTACATCCATATTCTAGCATATGTAGTGTCCAAAAGTTTGGCTGTCCTATGGAGGGTAAAATAATATCAGTGAACTTCTGTGCTCTATTACATTAAAAATCTATTAAATAGATGGGACATTTAGCCTTGCATCATTTTGTAATGTCCTGTACTGGTCAGATGAAATCTAGTTGTCCACTAATTTATTTGGATCCACTAAGTATTAATGCATTTTGTTATATCGGATACTCACATTTGTTGCTATCATTACCAATCACATCAAAATAATCTTGAAATATTGGGAAACTGCCATGCTAATGGTTGTGGAAACAAATTTTTCAAAATGCTAATTTTTCCTCAAATGCCTATGTTTTATCATGGGCAGAAAAGCTGCTTTTTGCTTTCATTGATTTTCTTCCTTTATTTTTGAAAAATTCTCTTCTCAACTCTAAGTCTAAATAATCACAATTTGTTAGCCTTTCTTTCAAGTAAAAATGGTCTTTATTTTTTTAAGCAATCAGTTTAAAAAATACAGAGGACTCTCCCTTCTCCCCACCCTCCATTGGCAGTAAGAGTGCTCTATTCCTATCTCTCATCTCATTACACAGATTGTTAAAAAAATGCACATACAATTCTATATTTAATAAAGTTAATAATTTTTATTACTCTATCACATTTCTTAAGTGAAATGGGCTTCTATTTTACTTTTTAATTTGTACTAAGGAGTTAGCATTGTTTGGGGCCATCAGTACAAACATAAATACCAGGGCAAAAGGCAAATGATGACTCTGTATTATCACAAAGAAAAGTTTGGAATTCTCAGATAACTTGAAGTAGCCTTAGGAATGCCTAGAACACCACGGATTCCAGTTTAAGTATTGCAAAGCTGTTTCCCAAAACTGTATTATTCTTTTTTTTTTTTAAATATCTGGCCAATTTGTAGAAAAGATTGCAACACAGGCAGTTAATGATGTAGTACGTTTTCTTGAAAGATATTTAAAACCTTACTACAATTTAAGAACTTTAAACTTTGGTGATGTTAATGTGTAGTAAATTTATCTAGGTCCCTGATATCTGGTTTTGTGTTCCTTCCACAAAGATTTACATTTTTTTTTCTAGGTTTGGTGGACACTGGGCGCAAGTACCAACGTGAAGGAACGACAGCTAGCTTTCTAATCATCACACGGTGTCACTTTTCTGAATCAATTTGTATGTCTGTGAGTGGTGACAGTGACTTTTTGAGTTGTTACCCTAGAAAACTGTGTGAGGGTGATTCAAATCTAATTGGTTTCAATCTGTGTAGACCTTGCATGCTCTCCCAATTGGCAGTTGGTCTCTCTGTTCATGTCACTGTGTGAAGGCAGGCAATTCTCCTCAGCTGGAAGCAAAGTGGAGTCACTTCTGAAAGAAGGCAGGGTGTGGAGCAGTGGGTGATGACTGATCCCAGGAAGACTCAAGGTTTAAGGACAAATAAGGTCAGTGTCATAAAATTGATTTCCTTATTCCCAGGAGATGGTCGTGCACATGAAAACAAAACAATGCTTGCCAATCCTCTGTCTGCTTCCAGAGGGAAGTCCAAGGGCTACAAAATAAACTATCTTCCACCCTCAGTTCAGCCAAATGGGGACTGCAGCAAATTCAGACTGCGGTAGGGCGAATTAGCGTATCCTTGTTCTGTGAACACATGGAAAACTGAAGTTTCCAGGATGGTATGGCATTTAAAGAAAAACCAAATTAACCTAGGGGGAAAAACGCTGATAGTGACTAACAATTCCTACAGAAGACTAATTTTAGAAGTGAACCTGGTGAAATCACACTGGCCAGTAAAAAGAAACACTGGCCCAATAACCTAATTACCACTCAGTGGGAAAAAAAAGAAACCAAACCCTGGAAAATTGCGTCAATATTGTGACCTTTAATGGGCACCATTTTTAAAAATACTCATGGTTATCCTGAAAATTTTCCCTTTCTTTATGAGTAACCATATGATGAATGCCAGTTTAATTTTGAAAAACTAATAACAAAGTTTTTCAAATTTTTAGGACAGTCACACCAAAACTGTTAGCCATAAAAGTTCAGTTAATTAATTAAAAGAGCAATTGTGCTTCTCCTCTTCTGTATCCCCTCCTCAGACATCACTTGGCCCAGAAGCTGGTGAATTTCTCACTAGTAATGTAGCACCAGGGCAGTGAGTCCATCTGTATTTTTAGGTCAGAGCCTTCTTAGAAGTGTAGTTTGCTGCATCAAAACTGCTCTAAGCATTACCTCTGTCCTGAACACAATAATTAACTTTTTCCAGCAATAAACATTCTACTGAAAAAGTGCGAAATTGCCAAATGCATTTTCTTCAAATTTCAGTGTCCCTCTGTGGTCCTAGTTCAGGACTCCTGAAGGGAAATTCATCTAATTAAAGAAAATGTGAACCTGAAAGATACACGGATTTGCAATGAAAATTAATTAGTCCATTTATCCCTTCAATCAACAGTTGTATCATAAAAGTCTACCGCATCTTACTTACTTCAAGGGTAAACTGGTGAACTAAGCAAGACTCAGCTCTCTGAGAACATGGGGACTAAAGCCGCTCAATAACTAGTTCTTCATTTAATTTCAATCATTTGGTATATTCCAGGGGTGAAGAATTTGGTAGGAGAATATAAATGACAGGAGAGTGAAAAGAATACTGACCTAAACTCAGTCTTTTAGCTAAAAGATGATTTATTGAAATATGAAATGGTAATAGGAAATACAATTCTCCATTAAAACTTTAACTCAGAATTGTCAAATAGTTTCACCAACTGCCCTTCATCTTTTGCCCAAAGGCCTTTATGGAGGTAGTGCTATCATCAGAACCAAAGCTTCTTTTACCCAAAGGAAGGACAGCATTCTCCCCTCCCTCTCTCCTGGCTGATTAGAAGACAGTGGAGCTTCTCAACCAGCCTTACACTCCCCTCAGGTGCTCCTTGTAAAGTGGACCCTACAGCTGCTCACATGGCTTTTCTTTCAATTCTACCCCATTGCTCTGATACCTTTCTCTGTCACAGCTATCTTCCTCTCCCACAAATACTGGTATCCCTTTTATTGGAAGATACGTTTGTTTAAGCATAAAGGCAGTGTGCCCGATTTCAGAGCATATAGTTTGAAGTCTGAAGATCCTTTCAAAGTGTTTATCGCAATGCCCATTGTTGTGGTCTGGTTTCACAAACCAACATGGCCTTCTAATTCCTCAGCTATCTGCCTGCAATTGCAACAAACTTTTCTACCAGTCTTTTTGAATCATAGAGACCCAGCTGAAGATCTTATTTCTGGCCCTATCTTGTTATTAGCACTTCTCAAAATTTAGCAACATAGCTGATCGTTTCTATAAAATCAACTATCTCTAGATCTGCATTTTGAATAATGTCTGAATTTCAAGTGTTTTAACTTTCCCACACCTGTTTCATTTGCTTTCATCTAAGGGGTCAAACTCTTAAGGCTTTGTCTCCCCATCTTTTGTGATCAACATCAAGAGAAGCTTCTCTTTAAATCATATTTTTCAAGGACTAAAGCTGGGGTGAGGAGGCTCTAGTAAATTACCCAAATCCTCATGATGGTCAGGCAGAGGTCCTTTCCCCTATAAAAAAATAACTACTGTGGAATTCATCAAAACTCTGGGTCATATTGCTATTACCTTAGGGAGAGGCTCACCTAGAATGAGGGCATAACATGGCACGGTGAGCCTGAATATGTGTCCATACAAGTGAAGACTAGCACTTCTGAGCGGGGATATTTCTCTCCAACTATAATTAGTTCACTGTTACTCCAGATAATAGTTTAGTGACAATAATAAAGATAAGAGATTTTCATTTTACTCCCTGCATTAGCCAGAGATACAGTTTCGAGTTTAAGGGTTATGAAAACATGCACCAAAATTATTTCTGACTGGTCAGCAGGACTGACAAAATTCATCATTCCCTATAGCTTTCATCCTGGCAAGTGGAAGTCAGCAGGAAACCTGTAATCAATACACAGGGAGATAATTTCGCATGATAATTTTTAGGAAAAAAAAAGCAAAATCAGATAATAGATTTGAAAGTATGCAGCTGGGAAATGGGTTCAAGGTGAGTAAGAACTTTAACTGGAAGACGTGGTGAGAAAGAGTCCCAGAGGGAGTGATATTTGAGGAGCAGCAGATGATGAACAGGCACTCAGTGGGGACAATTTGAAGGAAGTGGGAAGGAGGAAAACGTGACATTTTGAACCTGAAGAGAAACAGAAAAGAGATGAAATGACAGCAGAGTTAGGGAAGGAGTGAAAAACCTGTAGGGAAAAAGACAGAAGAAGATCCGTAGATCACAGTAAAGGTTTAGGGATTTTTGATCATTGATCCTTAAGGCACAAATGAAATCCAGTTCAGTAATATAGCTGTTGTGCATTAGCCCTATGCTGGCTTCTCTTTAGTTCAAT
Organism: Cuniculus paca; assembly: GCA_004365215.1. NCBI lineage: Eukaryota > Metazoa > Chordata > Mammalia > Rodentia > Cuniculidae > Cuniculus > Cuniculus paca. The sequence continues at coordinate 37,255 of RJWT010001977.1, read as the reverse complement.
GTGTCTAATTTAGATGCTTGAGGAGCTACTAGCAAATCTAGGATCCCAGTCTACAGCCCTTTGGCTCCATTTTTAATAAACCAATTTTAAATAACTGAACCAATTTTAAATAACTGAAACTTTTAGCGAACATAGAAATTTGCTCATAATACAATGGGTACTAGAAGCTTGTGTTTTTATTTCCCATTTCCATACCACAAAAAACAAAAAAATGTTTAGTGAATATTTCTAAATTCAGAATTAAGTATTCAGGGTAGTGATAAACAATTGTTGCCAAGTTGACGGAATGTCCTTTCTAAGGCAAATTTAGACCTTCTTCTTCCTCCTCCTCCTCCTCCTCCTTCTCCTCCTCCTTCTCCTCCTCCTCCTCCTCTCTTCTTCCTTTTGCTCCTTCTTCTTGGGACATATCCAACTCCTGGATATCAGTGGCACATGGATATGGTAAAAAGTTATCTTCTAGATGGTAATCGATATTGTGCTTCTTGCCTAAGACTCTTGAAATAGGAAATTATGAGGTTCCTAGCTATGTTCTTCTGTTTATCATAATCATCAAACACTTACTGCTTACTGAATGCTGTGCTGAACTCTGCTGGACATTGAGCAAGATAGGGAGAGATGATCACATTCACGGGAAACAGCACTGAATTTCTAAACTGTGATTGAGATGTCAAGAACACAAGGAGAGTGTGAGCATTTTTACCCTCAGCCTTCAGTTCACTGATCTATTCATAAGTGGGTACAAGGCATCTCTCAGCTTTCTTCAATAATTCCCTACCAAACTTCATTTCCTTACAAGCTGTCCATCAGAAATTGTAGATAACCAAGACAACATGTTTTGTCTATTTTGCTTTTAGTCCTACCTGAATTCTGGCTTTGAAACTTTAAATCTTGTTTTGATAAGAAGATTGCAGCTTACCCCTGGGTATCATGAGGTCTACTGTCGATACTAGCGTTTAGAATTTGTAGTTCACATTTTGGGGGAGGGGGTATCAGAGCTCAAACTCATGACCTCGTGCTTGCCCGGCCCATGTAATCCACATTGCTAAGTAAATGTAGTGTGATTTTCAAATGCAAGCTTTCTAAATGCTTGTTTAGCCTAATTGTAAGTATGTTCTATAGGTTTCTGCTGTTGTGCAGTATTTTCTTTCTTGATTTGATTCTGATGTCTGAAATTGGAAAAAACAATCAATGCTGTCTATATTTGCCCCTGTAATCTTGAAATGTGTTTATTAACTTCCTTAGATGAAATTATAAACTCTGGAGAAACAGAAAAACAAACCCAAAGTACATTCTATTTTGTATTACTTTAAACCAGGAGTTCTTAACCGCCATCAAATTTTCCCTCCAAGTAATGTTTTGAACCTAGATACATTTTTGGAAGACACAGCTTGGGGTGAAGTATGAGAGACACTATTGACACAGAGAGGGTAGAATCAAGATGATTGATGAGGACAATGGCTTAAAAATCAAGGATGATGTTCTATGACATGGAATTAATTAGCTTAGAATGTTGTTTGCATCCTGAGATAAACCCTGTACTAAGAATATATGTTTTTCTATGGGCTGAAATACTGAAATTTTACTAAATGTTTTGTTAACTATTTAAGATTTTTTACTTTTTATATTTGAATCCCTCCATCGTATAATTTTGTTACACAATACAAATTGTGTGTACTCCAAGACAGCTGAAAATCCTTTCCCAGTTAATGAAGCCCTGTGGCGTAAATATGTTTGGAAGGTTTAAAGAGGCTATTAATGTCATAGTCACAACTCAGACGTATATACTGGAACACTACATTTGCATCAGCCAGCTTATACTAAAAAGTATTAATAACTACTATGGATAATGGTGAAAACCAGAAACAAATATGGAGATTTATAGGATCAATCACAAATCTCTACAATATGTCCATCCAAATACTTTCTATGTCTATTTGCCATCTGAAAAGAAAACAGAACAAACAATTGAACAAGTGAAAAGATTTCTTCTAATTTGGGTCTATCATTGGTTGCATTTCCATGTAAGCATTACTATGGCAAGGGAAGAGACTACCACATAAAATTATATTCCTAAGTATTGTTAATTGAAATATTTTACTCTACTTTCTAGAAAAAATAAAAGAAAAAGAAAGAAAGAAAGAAAGGAAGGAAGGAAGGAAGGAAGAAAGAAAGAAAGAAAGAAAGAAAGAAAGAAAGAAAGAAAGAAAGAAAGAAAAAAAAAAGGAAGAAAGAAATTTTAGAAGTAGTAGAACATAAAATACTAGGATGGATAAAACACCATAATGTTAATTATATTAATAAGTTTGGGGGTTGGATTTTCTAAAAAGTTGAGTTAATATAAATGGCATAATTTTCCTTTCGATATGACCCTGCAATAATTGACGGGCCAAGAGGTCTCTGCCCAGGGTACAAACTTCTGAAGATAGCATCAGAAAAGCCTAAGTGATTTTAATGATGATTCCTACCTTTTATCACAGTATGATCTGTATGCTGTGATGGCTGTTGTAGTCAGTAGTGTTTCAAGGTTATAGCTGAGCCACCAGACATAGGGAATAAAGACACAGAAATCGTGGCATTCACAATGTGGTATTTACAACAAACCATTTTCCCGGAGGCAGCTTCCAACCTCCTATGTGGATCTATTTTCCCAGTAATTATCTCTACTTCCTTCAGTGTATTGTCTGTGCTTGCTGGACTGGTTTGAAGTGTGAAGGTTAATACACTGGGCGTGTATGTGGGAAGAGGTCCATGCCACTACCTGGAGGTTAGTAATCATTCCAGTTGTTTTTTTAACATTGAGAATATGCTGTATTTGAGACTTGAATTTGCACATGGGAACCAGGCAAACTCTTCCAGGCCTGGATTATGTGACATTATATTTTAGGTCAGTAGGTATGCTTCATATTTATGAAAAAGTTTTCAGTTTATCACTTCTTTGAACTTTACGATGCCATTGATTTCTATGCGTGACATTGACTTCTTTAATAAATCTTTAAGAAATAGATTATCTAAGCTGAATAAATTAACTTCTAATCCTAAAATGTGTACTTTGCCAGCAGAAATGATTGATCCCATTGCTTTGATAATGCTAAAAATAATAAAACATGATGTTGGTATTAGTTTTGTTACATTTTTCTCATTTTTCTTTCTGTAGCATCCATACAATGATGTGTCTTTTGCAAAATATCATTTGAAATCAGCCTTTATTTTTTCATGCCAAACTTACTTAAACATAAACAACATATATTACTTCACAAAGTATTGCCAGTTACCCATGAGGCAAAGGGATTGGGTCTGATTACCAGTTCTCAGCGTTTGGTCAGATATGCTTTGTGTATTACAAATGCATGTACCTTTCAGAACTTTTCCTTTTTTAAAATTTCTTCTGTTTCTGGAAGAAATGCTTTCTTTCCCTTTCTGTCCAAATTCCTTAATTATAGGCTTTCTAAATCACCTTACATATTTTTTCTTTAACTTCACATATTAACAGCACCTAGAAGGAAATGATGAAGTTGAACTATTTATAACCCATTTGAAGGAAAAAGAACTAAACAAAGGAGTGAAAGGGCTCAACTATACTAATAAATGGTAGCTCTTGAGTGAAATTACTTTAAGCAGAAGTTTGATAAAACAGCATCATAAGCATCTCTTTGATAAAACAGAATTTTTGACTAAAAGAGCTATTGAAAATTTATAGATCTACGTAAAATCTTGAGGAATTATAGACGATCTCCTACCATAAAATTGTGAGCCAAAAATACCTGATGTGACACTATGAATCTGGAATACAGGCCTTCATCTCATGTCTTCATCAGTTTCATGGTCAGATTTCATTCATGGGCCAGACAGGTTCTTTGAGATCCTAAGTCTGCTGGTACCAACCCACAAGATAATACATAAGTAATGACAGCAGAATGTTTGTAAACCAAAGCTGGAAAATTCATAGTGGAATCCTATGAATTCATAGTGGAAAGAGTATTTCTGAATTTTCCTGCAAACTTACCACTCATGGTGAGGAAAATGTGATAGGTAAGACAAAAAACAAATATTGGAGAAAATACACCCTGTGTCACTTTCTGTGTGTGTGTGTAAGGTGTGTATATATGTCTGAAAGGGTACTTTTAACATCTTAGATACACCCTAAAACATGTGTATCTTGAATTTAACCACAATTAGCCGTATTAACATAACAATTTAGTGAAGAATTTGCATTTTTCTTTTTACTGTTATTCAAAAATAAGACTGTCCTACACTTGATCCTAAGGGATATTTGATGAATTGATTCAATTGTTACTGAGGATTTAGAGGCCTTCAATAGTGGCAGGGTTTGTGGAGCTGGCATTTAAAGTGTGGATAGGGCCTTCAAGAGGCATTTTGTTGTTATGGGAAGCGTAATTGGTTAGTATTCTAGTGCTGGTGGGATGCTGATAGAAGAGGAAGTGTGGAATTATAATGGTGTCCCTCAATATAGGATTTGCTGCTCTTTTGTGCTCAAACGCCTTTCAGAGGAGTAATCAGGAAAATTTTCTGCCTCCTATTTGGACCTTTGGTTAAAATTTAGGGGCTCAGATTTATACATTGCTCCTTAAAATACTAGCTAGGAGAATGTAACAACTTGTTTGTTATTTTCCTTGTACATGTATATTAAGACCTGACTCAGGAGAAGAATTTCAAAGAAGAATGGGTGAAAAGGTGGGAAGTAAGAGGAAACATAATAAAAACAGCCAACTCAGTTGGTTCTGTAGCTTTCAAACATACACAAGAGCAGACATGAGACATAGGCTCATATTAACTGTGTTTCCCAAGTCTTTTTATAGGATGGAGGCCTCAGAGCACGTTTTACCATCTACTTAATAACAATATTAGCATAAGTTTGGCTAAACAACCTCAGATATAAAATTTAAGAATGAGTTCTTCTGAAGCATAAAATTACAATTGTTTTGCTAGTTAAAGGATAAAATAAATGTCTATTCAATCTAATTGCTGTCCAACTTGTGATTTTTTGTTGTTGTTTAGCATGTAATAAATCCAACTCATTTTATTGTAGTGGGCTATAAAAGTCACTATATAATATTATAAATCCTGCAAAGAATTAGATATTGCACATTTTTTCCTGGCAATGTTCATTTTAACTCAAAACGTCTGTAGGCAGTGACCAAGAATTAAATAAATTGAGAAAATTAAAACCATCCAGTTCAGCACTGGTTTTACTTTGAGATTCAGGAAACTTTTAGAATGTAGATTTCTTGTGACAATAAAAAATATCGGGACATTGGAAAATGAAATAACACATTACTGAGACCAGAGAATCATTACTCAGGGTGCTGTTGTAGCTGAGGAAACTGCTCAGAGTGGATGGCACTGTGGCACCCCAATTTATCAGAATAACTTTGCCTGAATTTTTCTTACTTTTCAGTTGGATTGGTTCAGATTGTCAGGCCCTTGGGGGAAGCAACTCATCTCACTGTGCCAACGATTTTCTTGATTTTACTATTTATGCAAAAAATCTTGAGGAACAGGGCAAATCAGGATAGTTTTCCCCTCTAATTAGGAAAACTAGCTTCTTTGGAAAAAAAAATGCCTCACATGACTGACTCCAAAGTCTCTCTCACCGTAAGATATGAGAAGTACTCTCCTCTCTTTCAGGATTTCAGAAATTTTTGTCCCTAGTATGACTTATTTCAGTGTGATAGTTGCCCTCGCCAGCTGCTCCTCATTAATGATTATCTGCTATCTACTCATCTCCAGGGACTTTAGTGAAGGTTGGACACCACATTAGAAGCATCCTTCATAAGTTACTTTCTAGGTTAGCCTTAAGTGGGACAGGGCTCTATGTTATCTATCCATCCCAAATAACAAAGGACACTTTTGTATTGTGTGGATGAAATAGTCTCACACATTTCAAAGCCTCTCCTGGCTTTGATATAGCAGTACTCTTGGGAGCGGGTGGAGACTAGTGAGATAATCCCCAGGACAATCATTTTTATTTCAGGTCTAGCATACAGATTTTATTATGTAAGCGTATTAGGTTTGCGTGAAATAAAACCTACTGTCAAGAACCCATACAACCCCAACTCCATGCATCACCTCTGGAAGGGCAGACTCAGGGAGCAGAGGCAAAGTGCAACGTGCCGTTCCTAAGTCAGCTCACTGTCGAGGTATCTGTGCAAGCCAGGGTTACAGCACGAACCACTGTGTACCAATTATGCCATTAATATGCTTCATTTACTATATATACACATGAGAACCAGCGTTTTTCTCAAAGACAAAACCCAAATCAGGCCGCTGACGCCACAAATCACGTATGCCTAGCATAAAACACATGTGCCTATGACTATGTCCTTACACTTCCAAAAGCTAATACAGTGCTGTGGACTGAAGACAGGAGGAAACCAAGACAGTAAGACTCACGTAGTCATCACCTGAAAGTAAAATTTTACCAGCACAGTTAGAAAATAAACATACAATCCACCTATTCACCTGGGAATTTTTCTTTAAAAACTGGAAACACATTATGTCCTCAAAATATCAGCTTTGAGTTTCAGGTCTTTTCTCACAACTATTTTACTCTTTCTCTCTCTCCTCTCTCAATCTCTCTCTCTCTTTCTCTCTCTCTAATCAGAGCACCAGTGTCTTCGTTCTTCCTTACTCTTACTAGTAAGTCATCAGTTTCTGTGTTTGTGTTGAATTTCCAATTACTGAAGATACCATGAAGTTCTATTCCCCATATTGATCAAAAGTATAAGCAAAGAGTTTTGTGGGAGTGGAGTTTCAAACAACAATTAGGAGATGAAGTGGAATCTATTAAGTCATGAAGATTTTCTGCTGCTGGAATCAAATTCCTGAGTCGCTGCCTACCCTAAGCCATGTACTCATGTACTCACATGGTCACCTGAGAATAAAGTGCTACACGTAAGGACACCAGCCTCAGGTTCTCAAGTAATTTCTTTCTTATGAAGACAGATGTCCTTTATTTTGTAATTGAATGAAGGAGATAGCAGTACTCTTGGGTGTTGAGTGCTATTATTTGTCTCTCAAGGACAAATCTGATTCTGTAAATGGATGCTGGAATTGGAAGAGACTATGTGGAGAGTATCAAACATAGTTTATCCTTCAAATTCTATTTTCCCTATTTAATCATTCTTTTAAGGGTTAGCAACCTTAACAAGACAGGAAATATGTATTTTTTTCTCAAAAAAATCTGGAAAATTCCACATGAAGAGATTGGTTCTGTTATTAAAAAGTTAAAAAGTTATATACAACTTCCCAAGTCCAACCCATTAAGTGAGAAGTGTGTGTGTGTTTTCCTAGTAGAAAATACTCTAATTCTCAAATTGTTCTCATGTGTAATAAGCATACATATGCTTTGACTAATAAGCAAACCCAAAATTTTAGAATAATTAGAATGAGATATTAATATGCAGTATTGTACATGATGTGCTTTTTTAAAGAGCTATAGTTTAAAATAGATTAAGGGCTTTAGAATATTATGCCACAAAATTTGTACCATACAATGAAAAGCTGGCATTTATTGAGTAATTATGTTTCATGTGAATGGTCTCATTTATCCTCAAAACAACAGTATGAGAGAAGTACTAATATTATCACATTTTTTGTAAGCAAGAAAACTGAAATTGAGGAAAAACGTTTCCGCGATTTAATGTTAGTTTATTAACATGCCACAATTAAAGAACATTTATGAATGTCTATGTAAAAAAGTGTAAAAATGCAATTTTTAACTTATATATGAAGTGGTAATAGAAAAGTTGAATTCGTTTCAGAAAATTAACAGAGCAAACATTAAAATTTAAAAGCTGTGGTTGCAAATAGCGATGCCATTTTAAGCACACTTTTATCTGTGCAATGAAACAAAACATACGTCTTTTAAATAACATATTTTCATATTACCATTCCACTTGACCTAGGCATACAGAGACCTAGAAGAATAGAAATCAATTTAATGTTGACTGTATCTACCTGGAAAATTGTGCCAACAGAAAAAGATGTGTACATGCTAGTTATTTTGTAATCATTAGGTTAAGAGGCTAATGAGATGAAATTTGGTCTAAATTATTTCTAACTAACTTTTGAGCTACTTGAGTCCTACCATTGCTTAGAAAAAGTCCACTTTCCCAATAGTATTCGTGTCTCTGGTCTGTAGCTAAGTACGAGGTAGAGAGTTATCACGCCCTCTAGGGGTGTTTTTTAGAAAAAGCTTTCGCAGCTCAATTACCCCGCAAAAGAAACACTGCTTCTTTCCAGCCCAGCAGAAAGAGAAAGCAGAAACACAGGAGCCTTGAGAAAAACCACACAGGCCTCCTACCTCTCATGTGTGCCTTCACCGAGGTCTTTCTTGGATCTGTTCCATCGGATGTCTTACAAGGGCTCTAACTGTATCAACCCTTCAATTATTTTATTTTATTATTTTAAAAAAGTTTACAACCTGCTATTAATTTTCAGCTGCATGCTGTTTCTCTAACCTTTACATTCCAAAAGAGTTTTAAATTGTGGCTGGATTTCTACCTTGGTTGGCAGAATTCAATCAGTGGCTTCTGCCATTCTGTTTCTGAGTAGGACATGATGCAACGTCTCAAACCAACATCACAAGCTTCCCTACAAAGAACTTGATGTAAAAAAAATCAGCCTATCTTTGGGAGAGAAATAAATTTTTAGAGAGAGGGAAAAGGATAAGAAGAATTCATGATTGCTGTAAGATCAATCAAGAGTTATTAGTTGCTGAAAATAAAGTGCAGAGCCAGGTAGTGAGAATAAGAGGGTGTATAGGACAGCTAAAATTTACTGTGCAGGATATATGTACATGAAGCAGAACACTACGAAAATTGTATTTAGCACATTATTTAGTTACTTGCTAAACCATGAACAGGTAGCTTTTATTATACCTATTTTTTATAGAACAAAAGTGATTCTGAAGAGATACATGTTCAAGGTCACATAGTAAGTGGTAGAAAAAAAGAGTTGATTTTTGGTTCTGCTTTCTTTTATATGCTGTGTCCCATGACAACAGCCTCTGTCTTCCAAGAAGGTATGACTTAATATCTAATATTTGGAGATATTACTTAATCTATAATAAAGTGGTACAAAGGAAAAAAGCACCAATTACCAAGTTTATAATGTCATCTAATTAAAGTACTAGAAATATATGGTAGAATAAAGTCTAGAGGGAAGAAAGAGTTCACTATGTTCTGAGGTAAGGAATGACACAGAAGGCTCTAAGGAATAGAGGGAAATGAAATTAAGACTAAAAATGGTTGGAAAACTAAATAAGAATGGAAGAAACAAGATGGTTTGAGGAAGAAAGGGGAGAGAAAAAGCGTGAGCTATCTCATTTTCAATGTTATACTGCAGATTAATTTATTCAGGTTGCTGTCCTCCCACTTTGCTGTAAAATAACTTGACATGCTAGAGGGAAGGGGTCAGATGGACCAAAGAAACAGCAAGTAAAGAATTTGTTATTTTAAATAACATGAAAAGACAGGTACCTAGACAAGGTGCTACAACTAAGAACTCTGACTATTAAATAAAGAGGGAGAGTTTGAGGAATGGAAGAAATTAAATGTCAGGATAATGGGTAACTGAAGCATGAAAGTATTGTGTGGGGCTCAATTAAATTTGGCCTATTCCTAGTTTTGATTCAGGATACATTTTCTTTAATATACAATTTAACATTTATCCTCACAATAATTGTTTTGTCTCCATAGGAAAATAAGAAATGTCAGAGGTGCTGGTGGCTAGGTTGCTATGATGGCAAACAAGAACAGCAGGATGACCCTCTACTGGTTGGATACAGTAATGGATGTATTTGTGTTAGTTTATGCCATGGCCAAAACAGTCACTGGCATGGTCTACGGGGGTGTATGGAATTAGCTCAAAGCTAAATGCCTTCCAATGGAAAGCATAAAAAAGGTCACTTAGCTCTTCCCTTCATACATACTTATAAATGTGATGTTGTCAGTTGTTGGAAACAAATTTCATACAGCGGACTTGGGAAAAAGTCTAAGAATGATGCATGATAAACAGAAGTCAGATATGCAAATTATTTCAACCTTCGAAATAGGGGTATGAGAAGTGTGGATTCACATCTTTCTAAGTAGAAGTGCAAAATCCCCAATTGTGCAGATTCCCTCCTTTCCCACATGAAGAAGAAATGTGTCCTTCTTACACATATGACATCAAAGGAAGCCATAAGATTGGTTTGATTCTGCAGAACTATCATGTTACAATTCTCTAGAGAAACTGCTTTAATCTTACCAGGTCTAGATATCAGCAGACTTAAACAGTATAATTCAACTCCCCCTCTCCCACCTTCAAAACTTAGTTTTCCTTCATTACCAGTTTCATAACCTTGTTTTCCTTCAGATAATTTTGACATGGGCTAATTAAAAAGTCAAGTTTCATACTTAGTATATGTTCAAGAATGCACTTCCAACATCTTATTTCATTTTAGTTTATTAATACATGTGCGTGGTACATAATGTTTCCATTCCTTGTGGGAAGTTGGTACATGCACATAACTATCTCAATTCCTTTGTTTCATCCCCTTTCCCTTCTCTCTACCTCTCCACCCATTTGTTGACTCTTTTCTTTTTTCTTTTCTTTTCTTTTCTTTTCCTCTCTTCTCTTTTCTCTTTCCTTTTCTCTTTTCTTTTCTTTTCTTTTCTTTTCTTTTCTTTTCTTTTCTTCTCTTCTTTTTCTTTTTTCTTTTCTTAAGTTTATAGCACACATGGACCAGAGGTCCGCCTTATAGCTACAAAGGTGAATGCAGGAGGAAATTCAGGCTGGCAAATACCAATCTCACCTGTGTTGGTTAATAAGCAAGACTCCTGTCCAGCCAGCAGTCCTCTGGTAGCTGTCATGTCTGTGTCCAATCAGATGCATGGGAATTATCCCAATAAAAAGAATACAATGTGTCATTTCTCAGTCAGCCAATTAAAGAGCCTGGGCAGGAATCTGAGAACTAGAAACTAGTTCTCACACAGGAAGCAGGGTGGGGCCAGATTGTCATGGGCCCACAGGGAATATAAGAAAGTAAGTAATAGTGGTTCATAGGGGGACTGGTTCACAAAATAGGAGGAGTTAGTAATATTTCAATACTTCTTCTTTACAAGAATTTCTTTAGGACCAACATTGTAAAAAGGAAGCAAACCAACTTGGTTAATCTTACCAAAATGGGGACTTTAGTTTATATAGCTCTGAAACAGTTTCCTAGACTAAGTCCTTTGATCCTCTAAACCTATTCAGTATTAGAAGTCTTGAAAATATGGATTAAAAGCAAATAAATAGATGAAAAAAGGACAAAAGTTTCACAAGTTTTATTTTAGGCATATTGATCCACTATTTTACTGAAGTAGTCAGTAGAATGAATAGAATTGACAGAGATCCTTGAAGTCTTACTTTTGAAAAATGGAAATAATTCTGTGTTCTCCAAATGCTTAGAAGGTGACTGTTTCTCCCCTTGCAGTTACCCTGACACATGAAAGTCCTCCACTTTATATATGTATGGTGAGCTGGGAATCAAATCCAAGGCCTGTGCATACTAAGCAAGCACTGTACCGCTGAGCTCCATTACCAGCCCTATGTATTTTTTCTAATCCAAAGGCATTAAAGATGTTGTAGTTCTACTACGGCTACTTCATTAATTCAAAATGTGAACCGTCAGTATCTACCAAATCCACCAGTATCTATAAGTGTCTAGAAAAATTATGTAAATGTATTTCATTGATTCTACAATCAACTTAATTTTTACATGTTGACATTCCTGAAATTGAGATGAATCTAAACTGTAATGGGTTCATAAAACATCATCTAATAAGTTATTGTTTTAAAACTTTTAAGCCTTAAATAAATAAGTGCTATATTTTACAAATCAATGGCATCTGAAATCAGATAGAACAGAGAAATGGGTTTCAAGTAAATTGAGTGGAGGAAAACTATCCACGCACCAAGAAAACATTGATATGATTTAAATGGAATAAAAAAAAATTAGGACCATAGAGTGAAGAAATATAAAGACTCCAGTACAGACAGCCAGCAAAAAATTCCAGGAAGAGTTAAATTTAAAATGCTTATAGGAATATCTAAGTGCCTTGCATTTTGGGTCCTGAATCTTAATTTTTAGGAGATCCCCAAAAGCTAGCCTGTAAAAGAATCAACTTCAAGTAAATTGGTAAATTAATCCATTTATTCACTTTTTAAAATCCTACTTAAACCAATCCCACTATTGAGATAAATTTAGTTAAACACTTCCTTCCTCAGGATAATCTAATGGTATCCATTGCTGCCCTAATGGTATCCATTGCTTAACAATTACTCCAGATAAACAAAACAGCAATATATTTTAGGAACTCTTTTCATTTTAGGTATTCAAAATAATTTTACTCATGGACATGATAATGACTATATTTATGAAAGAAAAGAGTCAAATCCAAGTTTTTAGTAGATATAATATTTTGTCCTTAAAATCTTTACTATTTTTCAATTACTGTCAAGTGTTAGCTGAATATGGAATAACTGTAGTGGAGCTTATTGGACACAAACTAAGATTTTGGTGTTAGACAAACAGGAGTTCAAGTTCCAGGTGCACTGTTTACCAGTGGTGTGACACTGACACCCTGGTTTATCTCTTGGATATCCAGTTTGTTTCTTCAATCATGGGGTTAGTAACACTTCCGGGATCAGGTTTAGTTTCAAGCAAATAAGATTCTATTGTGCAGTGCATAGAATACTGCCTGGCATGTAACACTTTGCTAATAACGGCAGCTATAATGGTACTTTTCATTACCTTCACCCCTCTGCTAGAGGACAGAGTTAACAGGACAATTTACTTAAAGAAGTGGTTTCTCATTTCTCTGCCTAGAACCAATGAAAGCCTGGCCATTCTTACTCTGTCCTGGTAGTACCTAACGTGACTTGGCAAACCAAAGATGGGTTCCAATTTTATTAGCTGTACAGGAAATTTCGGATTGATTTAACCTCCAAAAGACAATACCATGTAATTAGCATGTAACAAATGTCAACCCTTGTTATTGCTAGAACTGACAGGCCCTCTAGATACCCGTCCTACTCCTGGCTTTCCTGTGTATCAATGCAGGTTTCTTTTCCTCTCTTTCTTTCATTTTCCCATAGCACCTCCTTGTACCCAGTTGCCTTTGAGTGATGGTGGGAATGATTTCAGTTGCAGCCCTTCCTGAAAGTCAGTTATTTTGAAACATAAGGAGACATAAAAAGATAAACACCACCTACTTGCTCTGTTTTGGATGGCTCAGAGCCAGAAATGATGCAACCCTTGAGAAGCTTCATCAATAGAAGTTTTTTTTTTTTGAGGAGTCTTTGTATTTATATATTACAGTAATTAAGTGATTGGTTTTTCTCCAGAAGTAATTTGTCTAAAATCCTTAAAAGACAGTAACACACACACACACACACACACACACACCCCAAACCAAACTTTTTCCATTTAAAATTATGATGTGACAGAGAACAAAAGAATGCAGATTAAAACACACTGCACTTAGAGTTAGACCTGGCTACTACAAGTTACACAATGAATCAATTGCCTTCTCTATCAAAGCTTAAAGTTCATCTTTGAAAGAATTCCCTAAGATCCTTTTTTAGTTTTGATATCCAAGTATTTTGTGACTGTACATCATACTGAGAAGTACAGTTAGTGAGTGGCTTTGTAAGAATTCTCTTTCAGATGCAATAAGATACAAAATCCCCAATAAATGTAGGGAAAAGATTCTGAAGTCCAATGATGCTTTTATTCTTTGACTTGATTGGTTTGAGTCTGTTTTCTGCTATTTGATTGCAATATGTGAGAGGATGGGAACAGCTTTTTTGAGGAAAACAAAGGATATTAAGGTAACCATTGTTGATTTCTTGTCTGATTTGATGGCCTGTAATGTTTTCACTCTTTTGTTTTATCTGGTTTTATGTTATTTTGTTTTGTTTGAGTTTATTGTGTGTGAATGTATGAACAACCATTTTGAAGAAAACAAGAGACACTAGGGTAGCCATTGTTAATCTCCTATTGTTATGTTTTGAAGATCTGTATTGCTTGTAGTGGTCTGTTCTGAAATGCTTTGTTGTGTTTAACTCTGTTCTGTTTTGTTTTGTTTAAAATAAAAAAAATAAAAATAAAAAAAGAATTCTCTTTCAAAAGATGCTCAGTAAGACAGAGTCACACAAACCAACACATGTGTCACCATGTTTTTTCTGTAAAGATGCTATGGTTGTCTGTGGTAAGTAGGATCTGTGTTTCAAGTTTTTCTATCAGGAAAGAGAAACTCTACTCAGGAACTGGCTGCCTTTCCAGGTGAATACAATTTCTTCTCTCACAATCAAAGTTGCTTTTGTCAGCACCAGAGAACTAGCCACATTAACATTGAATTCTAGTTCGTTGACCCAAATACTGAGTGAAGATGACGACTGTAGCCAAGATGAAGCAGAAATGGACTTCTTTTTTATGTATGAATATTTAGTGATCAGAGTCACCCGGCTATTCCCTAGTCCACTGTCACCACTATTTATTCCCCTTACTCTTCACACACGTACGACACACATGCGTACAAACACACTTCTCTGTATTTATGAATTAGCTTTCATTTGAGTATCTGTGCTATCAATATTTTTGAGGAGTTGGCAAAACTTTCACTAAGAAACTAAAAGAGATTCTAATGGTTAAGAAAAGGAATCAAAGAATTTTAGCATTCAAATAGGAGAAAGAGGTGTTATATATAAAAAACTAGGGTACAAAGCAAAGAAGAGAGATTGGGAAGTGGCATGTTAAAGCCATATTCATTTTGAGCAAACCATAAGGCCAAAAACAAAGAATGTAGCTAGAGCTGAAGCTAAAAGACTTTAAAGAAACCTGGTGGAGGGGTAAGTTTAATAGTTATGTGGCAGCCAGACCACAGACAGCTGGAACAATAGGACAGAGGGTTGAAAAAGTATAGGGTAGACAATCGGAACAATAAGATATACTTCAAGCTGGGTCTGTTCAGTAAGAACTCTGTTCAGGAAATTCTTCTTTGTCTACTTAATCGAAATTCCACATATATGCATCAGTTAGTCTCTATCACATATTATGTTGATCTGTTTTGTTCTAATGATTAAAAAATTATAACTGAAATTGTCCTACTTGTATGTTAATGTGTTTATTGCCTTGAAGCACCTTCTAAAACGTGAATTCTAAGAGCAGAGGAACCTGTTTTTTCTTGGTCACTTCTATTATCCAAGATTTGGCACATAGTAGGTGTTCCACCGATCACAACCTGATAGATGGATGAATGAACTCAAATATGTTTAGCAAATACTCATCCTACTGATAGCCTCAGCTAAAAATATACATATTTTCCTTTTGTTTACAATATTGACCAAGGAAACAAAAGTATTTTCACCAATAAACCTTGGCTGCAGCCTGCCTGCATTAGCAGGCTCTCCACCAACACGAAGGATCTCTGTAGTTACAGTGATGCCTCTCCCAGATTTGGTTGGTGCTTTTTTTTCTTTTTATTTCCAACTACAAGTCAAACTTTTCTTATGTTCCAAAACCACATGCAAGTGGAACGTTAAATCTGGGGGTGGGCATGTCTGCATAATTTCCTTCATTTCTAAAAGGTTTTGGTAGCTTATTTATCCCCTAGGCCACAGATTAGCTTAACAATTGCAAACCGCCTTCACAGGTTTGCCCTTAACATGAGGGGAAAAAAATGATAGCATGTTTGAACAGGTTATAAATGGAGAAAGTCTCTTTGTCTTACATCTTAAACTGTTTATCTAGCTTCTATCTGTCCTCTTTCCTTTGAATCTATGAAAGTCATTCATATATACATCCAACCTCCACATTGGTGAACAAACATAGATTGAAAATGCTGGGGACGAGAACTACATCTATACTGAATCTGTACTGAATATATACAGCTTTCCTCTTGCCATTGTTCTCTGAACCATACAATATACTATTTATACAACATCTACATTGCATTAAGTATTATAAGTATCTAGACATTATTTAAAGTATATGGGAGGGTGTGGAGAAATTACATGCAAGTAATATATCACTTTATAAAAGAGACTTGAGCATTTGCAGACTTTGGTTGCCACAGGGGATCATGGAATCAACCCTCCCTAGATACTGAAGAATGACTATATGTATAACCTCTTAATGTGTTGCCAAAGTGTTTTCCTGAAATTAAAACCTAACTAGAAAATAATCAGTTTGAAAACTAGAAACAAATAAAGCCAACATCAATCATCTTGCCTTACTTGCCATGACAGACTAAACATGGAGCAGGGGAATAGCGAGGCAGAATCTTTTACATGACACTGGCCATTGCCATGGTAATCAATGTACAGTGCTTGTTTTACAACTAGGTCTTACTTTGGAGGAAACACAGCATTGATACAGATGTATATTTGTCTATATCTTTATATCATAATCTTTTAAATTAACACAATAACCAGAAATCAGAGGACATGATGCTCCCTTCTGTTCTGATGTGTATCAAGGTGTGTGTGTGTGTGTGTGTGTGTGTGTGTGTGTGTGTGTGTGCTGTTTTTTACAGATCCCCAAAGGAAGGAGGAAAAAAAGCATGGAATAAATAAGCAAAAGACCTATTGACTTAGCAAATCTGTATTTAGCTGGTTTCTGGTTTTATTTTTGAGAACCACATTTCTTGTTTTGATTTGAAATGATGCCACCAAAACATATTACAGAAACATCACACTTTGCAAAACAGAACAAATCAAATGAGCCTCCCCATGGGTAAACAGAATTCTTGTTTGGACGAACTGTTTTTGAGAATCCAAATTAAACCAAATGGCGTCCTCTTAAAGTGTATGCGTGTTCCCCTTAAGTGCTAATGCTATATTATGTTCCTGCAATCCTTTTTTATCCCAAACATCCTGGTTAGGCTGTGGTTTTTAGGTTGTTCCAAATATAAATAGTTTTCCTTCATTGAGTAAACATGATTCTGGAGCCACCGGTGATAACAGAAGGCAGCTATGTACTCTGGGTGTTGCAGGATTTTAGTACCACATGAGGAACCATGACTTGGGTTAGACACAGCTTGGCAGAAACCAGTTGGCTGCCACTGTGTTAATAAAGATGGGCAAATTCTTAGCATCTGTTTACCAGTAATTAGTCAAGTCTGCATTTTTCCACCCTGGGTACACTTTACTTAAGTGTTTGTATCACGCTTTCCTTCAGTAATGGTGACGTTTGACTCTTTGCAAATTATTCTTAGTGACAGCCACACATTTTGAGGTTATATTCACTGGCTGAAATATTACTTTGTCACTAGCCTCTCAGAAGGTACATGATGAGTAGCAAGTTCAGCTATGAACATTTTTAAAACAGCCCAATTTATCTTTTCTGTATTGGTTCAAAATGGAAAGTGTGTGCACTCTTTAGTATTCGATCAAATCAGAGTACATCTGGACAGTCAAAAGCTCAGGAAGTTAGTCTATCATACAAAAGCCCATTGGTAGCTCTCTGTTTTATTTGCTTTCCATTTGAATTAAGTTCCCTCGACCATACTTATGATGTTGAACCTGAAAATGAAGTAGGGAATAGTCAGTTATGACTTTTCCTTCCTTCAGGAAAGATGGCACCAACCTGCTGTTGCCTTCCACATATTTGCAACAAGCACAGAGACCTTGGCACAGTTTTCTGAGAATGGAAAGTGGAGAGACCTACAGAGATGACCAGTGGAATGCAAATAGCTTCCTTCTGAGATTCACTTTGTCTAATTAATTCATTTATGCCTGATTTTCTGAAGCCAGTTTAATATTGAGCAGTTAAGTGAAAATGATGTGAAACATAATTTTTAACCACTGTGTAGAAGACTACAAAAGACTGTGCCTCGTCTGTGGCTTTCACAGGTCTTTGAGGACATTATGATATGAAAAGAAATGTGAAAGAAGATTAAAAGTCAAAGAAATATGTTTGCTGTAACAAAGGTAAAAAGGCATACATGAGGATACCTGGGGGTGTCCTCATCTTTATTTGGTACCTTTGAAAGTTTATATAATTGTTCACAAACATTTGAACTTTCTCTCTAAGAACTGCTCTTAGATTCTGAAGTATATTCTCAGATATTTAAATATGTAAGGGCAGATTTGACTTTGGGCATGGTCAATAATGTTTCACAGTTGGGGAGTCCTGTTTGGTTCCCAAAATGAGTCACAGGTCTAAAGAAATAGGACTAATATATATATATATATATATATATATATATATATACTTTTTTTTTTTAATGTGGGTAATGGCATGTTGCTAAAAATCCCAGAGAATTTTGAATCTAGACACGTGAATGTCCATGGTTTATTTGGCCAAAATCGCTGACGTAAGTACAAAACTCTATTCTGGAAGAACATATCAGCTCAGCTTGCCTATGCAAAATTTTAGTTATATTTAGGGGTGGGAAACAATACGCTTGTAGCATAATAGCCTCCTGTCCATGGGGAGGATGGATTTAGAAAAGAGAAACAGAAGATGAAATAAAAGAGAAAATGGAAAGAAGATAGTTTTGATGATGTGGAATGGTGATGGGAAGGATGAATAAAAAGATAATTCTTTGGGTGTAGCTCAGTTGCATATCTCCCCAGTAGGCCTTCCATAATTTGGGGAATGGCTTGTGTGACCATTTTTTTGAATGTGTTTGATTGTTTGGCCCTCAGGATGTCCATATATGTTGCCAAACATTAATCTCTGTGTTTTTGTAAGGAGTTTTTGAGCGAGCTTGACATTTAAATTGATGGATTATGGAAAGTAGATGGCGTTCCCTAACGTGGGTGATCTTCATTCAATCAGCTGAAGGCTGGAACAGCACCAAAATGCTGGCCTTTCTCTGGATAAAGGAGAATGCTTCCTGCCTGACTGATGTCAAGCTGGAACATCAGGTTTTTCCTGTCTCAGGACTAGAAGTGAAACACTGGCTCTTCCTCTGTCCCTAGCTTTCCAACCTTCAGTCTGGAACTACCCTGTCCACTCTTCTGGGTCTCCAGCTTGCTGAGTGCGTGTCCTGGGATTTGTCAGCCTTCATTATTAAATGAGTACACTCTTCATAATAAATCTCAATCTCTCTCTCTCTCTCTCTCTCTCTCTCTATATATATATATATATATATATATACATATATATATATAACATATATGATATAGCTATATATCTACTTACAACACATAAACATACACACATATCCTATTTGTTCTGTTTCTCTGGGGGAAACCTGACTAATGCAATTTGGGTATCCATAACAATCTTGTAGTCTGGAGTTTTGCTGACCTTGCCCTTCATAAATCTCTATCACCATGTTGACAGATGAGAAATTCTAATCCCAGTCAGAAGTTCCGGGGGTAGAGGGATGCAAAGATCAGGACTGGCAGCAGTTTATTGTGGCTTCATTCTGTGCCCAAGGCTCCCGGGATTAGCACAATCAGCAGGTGGCTGGGGAAGGACATCTGAACCGGAAGAATCTTCTCCTTGCTCACTCTCACCCCCTGCACCTCTATTCTGCTGGAGATCATTACAGATTTTTTAACTCTAACTGTGGAAACCAATGCAGCTGCTCTTTGTAATTGTTTGTGAAACTGAGTTAAAGGGAGGTTGTTGTGGCACTGCAGGTGCAATCATTAGATGCATCTATGCTGTGTAATTAACCTCATTTCCATGTGAATGTCCATGGTTTATTTGCTGCTTACAGAACTCAAGCCATGGTCATTACACTTACAGTCAATCCAATTAGACAAAGGTTCCCACACTTAGAGAAAAATCAGGACAAACCACAAGGGATGGCCTCTCTCAAGAAGGTCTCTAGTTAAATGTCTCAAAATAAACAACTGTGGCCTAATTAATTGTACAGCAGGCCAAAAGAACACACCAAGGAGCTACTTATGTGTCTGGAGCTGAATCTTAGGGCGCTGGTTAATAGAATCTCCTTTTGTTCACACTTGCAGTAGCTGGTAGATGTGTACAAATAGGCAATGACCTGGTGGCTATCGTCCACCTCTCCCTTAGCACAAATTCTGGCTGCCCAGTGAGATATTCTGTGGCTTTGTATTATTTTTAATCCCTTTTAGGTGCTCAGAGCAATTAGAAAAAAAAGAAAATCCAAAGTTGATCAAACTGGATGTGTTTTCCATAATATTTTAGCAGAAAGACAGCTAGAGGGCACCATTGAAGGATATCAGTCTTCAAGGAAAGTAAGTCTGTTCCAAACTTGTTAACTGTTTCCTTGAATGCTCTGTAAGGGCACAGATTGGATCCCCCATTTTAAACATTTTGTCACAGTATGTGTGCTATGAGTGTTTGTCTTTTCTCCTACAGTTTGTCTTTCGTTTCTTAGGGGTAGAGATCTTATCTTAAGAGTTGTATTATGTTTCCAGAAGTGCCTAGCACCATGCCAGTAACTTCAGAGAGCCAAATAAATACAGAGAAGATGGAAGGAGCCATTATTTTTCAACTAATCATAGGAACTTATGTGAATTTTTAATGTCAGAGAACACTTGATGTGTGTTGACACATCATCGACTGCAAACCTCAGGAAGTTTCAGAAAACAGAATAAGGAGATATATAATAAAGTACAGCTCCTGATAGAGGAATTAATAGATTTGTGTGTGTTTGTTTGTGTGTGTGTGTGTGTGTCTGAAAACCTTTAGTACTTGGCTGCTGACACTGTGATTTGTACACCGGCCGCATCAGCAGCCCCTAGAGTTTGTTAGAAATTCAGAATCACAGGCAACACTCCAACCTACCCAGTGATAGATAAATCAACATTTTACAAAAGCTCTTGTGATTCCAATGCACATATGAGAAGCCATGCCTAGTGTACTTTCTACTCAACGTTGAACAACTCAGGAAGAGAGCAACCAAAATGTCCAGAGTGTTCTCACAACTTTTTGGGGTTATCTCTTTCTTTTTCAGGTCATCTGCTAATACTCTGTAACATTTGCTTCTTCTGTTTTAATCTGAGATCCCACTTTAGTGTAATAAATATACAGAGTAGTAGATATACTCTAGGATGATATTTTAAAGTGTATTTTAGAGTTCCATAGCTTCTTCTGTTTGATAATTTTGTGTGTCCTTAGTCTCCATTAATTGTACTTCTGAACTAAACTCAAGGTCATTTTTTTTTCTGGGAAATACCTTAACTGTAAAAATTAATGATGGCCAGGTGTGATGGGCCACAGCTGTAATCCCATCACATGGGAGATAGAGGCAGGAGGATCACCGCAAGTTTGAGACTGTCCTGGGATATAATGAGTTGAAGGCCAGTCTGAAATATCTGGTGAGACTTCATCTCCAAAAATCCCAATGTAATTAATTAAGTAATCAAAAAATAAAAAACTAGTGAATTTGGAGCCTAACTCTTTCAGGTCTTCTTTTCCTTGAGGGTTAAGACTGTACTGAAGATACCTCCTGCACTCAACAATTGAATATGTGTACAAATGAAAGAAAACATCATGACAAATCAAAATGGCCAGGAACACTAACTTATCTGTGGTATATGTCACATCCCAGACTGGAAATGGAAGGATTCTCCTCCTCTTTTCACTCATTCCACAATCCCTTATGTGTCAATTGTTGCACTAGCTATCGTGTGTTCAAAGTGCAGTGAGAAAGGGTTGACACGTGAATAAGCAAGCAGGAACCTCTGTTATCTGGTAAGTAGTATGAGTGCCAGGGAAACCAGATGGATACAAAACCAAACTGGAAGACTCATACATGAAGTTCATGCGTTTGCCTAAATAAGCACAGCTAGGCAGAAATGGGGGCTCTGCTGTATTTATAGGACTTGTTTTTAAGAAGCTGGTAGTCTACATTTATTTAAGGCAATTCTACAAATTTCTTGAAATATTTGAAACAAATAATGACAGAAATGCCAGAAAAGTTAGCATTTGTAAAATCTTAGTAACGAGTAAAATATGAGGCTTGGATTATTTTCTAGGCAGTTAAAATATCACAATAGACAAAGTTGAGTAACGAAATACAGAAGAACAATCCAGGAAGTTTGGTGTCAGTATAATATTGTGGAAAACATTTATATCAGAGCAGCCACTTTTATTCATCTAAAGTGATGACTGTCAGTTTCTGGATGACTGAAAGTCTGTAACCTGCCAGTGAACCCTCCCGGAGGTTCTGTCTGTGAGAACATTTTGCTGTCAGACAAGCCCCGGCAAGAGTGCAGACTCTTAAGAGTCTAGGACTCTGACTGAACCTCAGCAAAATCTGACATCCTGAGGTCAGGCCTCGCAGCATGCAGCTGTGACAACCAGAAGGGTGGAGCATGGTGGTTGTTTCATTTCTCCATCCTATTTGCTAGTCTCTCTCCTCTTCTCTATGTGTCAGAAGGCAGCCCTTAATGAATATAAACAACTAGACTCCCTTGTCCTCTAGAAAAATGTATTAGGTCAGAAACACAAGTATCTAACTTAATTTAATTTGATGATCCTCATTGGGAGGAATGTTTCCCCAGTGAAGGCTCAAAGATATTCTACAGCAATTCTCATATCTTGGGACTTAAGCCACAGAGAGTGTGAGGTCCAATTACTGCAAGTACTAATTACCTTCATAAAATAAGTGAGAACGCCAGGGGAACTAAGCGTAGATACAATTTAGTTTCTTTCCATTGCCCCATAGAAGACTCAACCTGGGAAAACATCATCTAGGCATCAGGTCTCAGTGAGTCCTAATATTTCTTTCCTGATACATAATTGCTAATTCACTTAAGTAAAAACAATATTTGGTCTCACAGGTGCCAACCTAAGTAAGTCATTGCTTTACTTGGAGTGGCTAAAAAATACGGTTACATTATATTCAAGAACATTCCTGTTTCTTATGAGAATGCAATTAACATTTGCAAAATGATTTGGTGCTGGATAATCTGAGTCTGCTAGTTCTATGAAAACTATAGACACTGTTTTATATACTATTATGTACCACACACATAATGGACTTTAAAAAAAAAAAAAGCCCAGTACTGTGTGATCAAGTCCTGATTTATAAAATTGGTACTAGTAAATTTTGCTCCTTGTCACTGACAAATTCTAATATCTTCTATGTGAGGCCATGAGTACTTTGTGTCTACTTGCCTACCCATCAAAGGAAACATTCACTCTTTCAGGAAGTAGATTTTCATAATGTGCTGCTGTTTCCATTAGAGCTCTTATGGTAAGTTGTTATAATTCAGATACTAACTCTGCATTTTAGAGCTTGCAGCAATTCATAAGATAATTTGAGTTGGAATGCAACCGAGCAATAGCACTAGTATTTGTTCCTGGAAAATAAAGCCATTTTTGAACTAGCATTACTTAGAGGAAGTCAATATTTTAAAATAAAAATGTTTAAATAAGTGTGCTCTGGGCCTATTTTTAGAGCATTTATGTATGCATTAAAATGTTGCATCTCTCATTATTAAATAAATTAGGCATAATTTATGCATAGTAAGATATTTAAAATCAATTAATTAGGGAATAAGGGCACCTCATGTGAGGAATGGCTGCACGAACATATGAGCAAAGGTGTTTTCTCTCATTGCTGATTAATCTATACCTGAGTTTCCCCATCCTTTCTACACCATTTGTATGTATAGCTAAGCAGTATGTACTGCTTAAAAACAAGCAAAACTAAAACTAACTTCATGAGTAGTAAGAGGAAAAGCAATGAATTCCTAAGTATTTCATTTACTCAGCCTTACAATCAAAACCAGCCTTCTATAACAAATTCAAATACTGAAGAAGTTACTATTAGGTCACTCTGTCCAAAGTGCATCTCATTGGTAAATCTAACACAAATGTTCAAAGTACATGGACCAATTTCTAAGTGAAGTGTATTTCTAACATTATTTATGCATAAGTCTGTTTATGAGGGAGTAGAAACAAGAAAATCATGTTAGCAACCTTCATTGCCTTTATTTTGCATTGGAGACCAGAGACTAAAATTTCACTTGTTTTTGTAACACATGGCTAACACATGAATATTCACATTTGACTATTGGGCTGAAAGGAGTCTAGATGAGAACTGAAAAATTAACACATCATGAAACAATATCCAATGAACGAACTCATCTAGATATTTACTGTCATGAAAGTAGCCCTGCAGTCTCATTAATTTTCTTAAAATCACTAAAAAAGATTTGATAAAAATAACATGAAAGTAGCTTTTGAAAAATGATATTTCTCACTAGGCATGGAGGTGCACACCTGTAATCCCAGCACTTGGGAAACTGAGGCAGGAAGATCACTGCAAGTTCGAGGTCAGCTTGGGATATACGGTGAGTTCAAAGCCAGTCTGGACTACATAGAGACACTCTGTCTCAAAAAAAAAAAAAAAAAGATACTTGTTTAATTTTTCAAACTTATTTTTCGTGAAGAATTTTGTAATTAATTTCAGTCATCTTGTCATCTCACTTATAAATGCTTTAGTACTGTACATTTATTCTCATGAGCATGTGATACCATGGCTAGATACTGACAGTACTATTTAATGTAATAATTTATCAATTTATCAAGTTTGGCTGTTAATGTGACTTTAAAAATGATATGAGGATTTAGTTATGAATGTATTAGTACTGTTCCCTTCAAAACAACTAGCCAACTATTTTTCCAGTATGCAAATTCTGCCTCTAAAATTGTCTGCAAAAGTCAGACATGAAAAATCACTCATTCATTTGCATATGTTATGATTTCACAAATCTTTACAGAGTCCATTAAAAAAAAGCTTTAGTATTGCACTACATTTTTAGGAACACAGTGATGAATAATGGGAAATTGTCACCCTTCTGTACATTCAAAGACCTAAGAGAGGGAAAACAGTAAACTAATAGTTACATCTCTATATAATAAATTCTTTTAAAAATATGCTTTAAATAAAAATAAATAATGGCTACATCTCAATATAATAAATAAAATAAAAATACATACGCTTTTTTATGAACAAAAGTCATTTGAATTCCAAATTAATGACGAATCTAAAATACAGATTTTCATCGAAAAATAGTGACTATCAAGTAGTGAATATTTTACTTGAGTATCTGGTAACTTGGTTCAACACAGGTTTAAAATTATGTTCCAGGAATAATGTTTCTAGAATATATGTTCTCTCAAAATAACTTCTTTGAGGAAATCTATTCATGTATGGAAGTATGAATCTAGCAGAATAAACCTCATTACTTTTTCAGACATATTTATTTTGCCTGCTATGGGTTGGGATGTGTATGTGTTTCTGTACACATGTGTATACTTACATACACACACACATGAATACACTATGAAAAATTTAATATTTAATAGTTTACTCAGTATATTATGGGTTTGTAAAAACAGATTAAACTTCCTGATTTCTAAACCTATACCTCATACACTAGGACATAAGATCATCTACAGAAAAAGCAAGAACACTAAAAGACAAAAAAAAAAATCCTGTTTTTAGTTTGAATTCCCTGTATTCAGTAAGTTTTAAATTTTAATTTAGCAGTCTATCTTGCAGATATGCATGCTACCTACTATGTGGTTGAAAGGAAACATTTTTCTGGTAAAATTGATAAAGTTTTTAAAAGTTGAGGGATTTTTCTTAGAGTATATTTACATGGTTTGAGTGTGTAAGCAAAGTATAATTTTTGAGAAGCTCATTTGATCAGTGGTTATTTTTCACATTTATGTGTGGATCGTTATATGAATTCAGGGTATTATTTTATAATTTACAGTTGTATTTGTCAAAACATTCTTTAAAAGGGGGTGAGGTATAGATTTTACAGTTTTTATTAAATCTTGAAAAAGTTATTTTGAAATACTTTGAAAGAAAGGAAAAAGGACAACCCATATGAGCTTTATAGTTTCTATGGTAATAGAAAGAACAACTCTAGATTAATACACAGTAGAAAGAATTCTATTATTTCTAGTTGGAATTTAAACTGAATTTTCAATTGAAAAGTTATTTTGCTTTTGACTTTAGCTAACTTTATCTTTCACAAACTTATATATGAGACTAATTTTATAGAAAATTGACTCTCCCCACACATTTGATTTTGCATTATTCTCTTCTGTAATGGGACTATAACCCACTGGCAGGTTATTTCTCACTTTAATATTTTAAAAATAATATCTTTATGTAGTTTTACTACTTAGATTAAGTAAATGTCTAATAAAGATAAGAGCACATAAGTAACTTCAGAAAGACTCCTGATTTATTTCATCTTTTGTTTCAGGAAGAAATTTTTCAGTGCACAGTTTTCTAATATTTTTATAATTTTTTTTAAAATTTAAGCAGTTAAGTAAAGGGTTTTGTTTTTGCTTTTTATAACTTCATCTGCTTTTTGTAAATACAATTTCTCTCACAAATGAAGTTAATCAGTTTCTCTTCTTTGTTTGTTGAAAATTGTACTCTTCTTTCCATTTTTCTCTCAAAATTCTTTAGTTGATTTGAACAACAGAATTGTGTACTGTATAAAACATATTTGGTTTTGCCATACATGGACTCTAGCTTTAAAATTAGTTGAATGTAAGAAAATTTAAATATATAGTTAGTCAAAGCCATTACATTTTACAAACTATAACAAAATAATATTCCAAAGTGTCAATAGCTGTGATCCTGAATTTTACAAAATTAGATAAAGGATACTTATTCACCAGTTCTTATTTTTCTATTACGTAACATACAGGTATTACAATTTCTCTTAAGTAATAATTTTGCTTTGTATGACCCTGTAGCCTCCTTTTCAGTATTATATTTTGATTTCAACTTTAGTAAGATGATACAATGAATTTTCATAACTTTTTGGTTTTTTGGGGGAGGGGATTTGTAGTGAGAGAGGGTGATAGGTATATTGGAATTAGAGGGCCTTAGATATTTATACTGTAAAGGTTTTTACATATGTTTTTAAAAACTACTATGTTTAATGTAAGAGCAAACAACTCCGAGTATTTTCTTCATCTTATTGAGATTTGTCCAGAAATCCCTGAGAAAAAAGATGCTACGTCAGACTACAAAAGTTAAACTTGTTTATGTTTGTTCATTAAGTCATTTTCCTCATCCAAAGTCAATGCTAGATGATTCCTCATAATCTGTTCTCAAAAGATGACTAGTTTTACACAGTTTGATCATTTACCTTGGAATGATTCTTTGGTTAGCAAAGACACTTCTGAAAAAAGTTAGTTTTCTTCTTGAGTCTCTACATGTAGCCAATTTAATAGATGTCCTGTTTCTCTGGGCGCTGCAGACACAAATAATAACAACAAAACCACTTGACTAGAGACTCTGTATATACCAGCCTCTTCACCTCATCACCTCTAATCCAAACACAGGCAAATGCTGCAACTTAGCAGCATCCTCACCAGCACTCTTCAAGGACAAGGGAACCCGAATCCCTACCCTGGGCAGAGAGAGGATAAATGGGTGAAGAGGGACTAAAGATTCTCAAGGGCATACTCACCAGCTCCATGAACTCTGCAGACTGCACAGTCTCAAATTGGGTCATCTCTTGCAGAGTCCTCAGCTGTCACATGAAAACTTTTGCAGCTCCCTGAGGAATCCTGCAAAAGTGCAAATGCATGGTCAACTCCATGGCCACTCGCCTGCTAATGATCCTGTCTGCTGATTCTGCCATCATACCTGGGTGTGTGTCGGGTAGGGGAGATAGTTCCTAAGCCAAAACCAGGGACAGAGTCAGATTCTGCCTGTGATACTGCAGAGTGAACTCCTGAGACAGGGTTCGCTTGGATTTTGCAGGGTAAAGAAAGGAGATAATATTGGTGTGGCTGCATATAATTAATGTGTAATCAAAGCAAGAAAAGAATGGTGTGACAACTTAACCTTTTGACAAAGAGATCATGTGTGAATCATATGTACATTCTCTTGTTGGAGTATATGAACTGAGGTCCTGCTGGATAATGTGTGTGTGTGTGTGTGTGTGTGTGTGTGTGTGTGTTGCTTTGATTGAATTGGTGTTTATTTTTTCTCATCTCCCTGTCCATGTTCTTCAACTCAAACTCTTATAGCAATGCTATTGTCTTATTTTTTTACTTGTTTCTCCCACTTTTTAAATTCTTCTTCTCATTTTTTGTCATATCCTGCCTTCAGTCACTTTTATTTTATATTAATTCAACATACCTATCTTTTATTTTTTTTCTTCTGTATTCTATTCCTTTTGGTTTTCTTTAGCTTAGCTAACCCCCTCTCTTCCTTTTCCTCTTTTTGACTTTACAGGTTACACAATTGCATTGACGAGTTCTGACAGTATCATAGCTTTCTCCAAACACAATGTACAATGCCCTGCTCCTATATCTTGTCCTTGGCTCCATAAATATCTTCTTAAAACCATCAACATTGACTTTCAATTCAACCTAAAGTTCTGCAACAGAATATGACCCCATATCCAATTGTATCACATACTACTAATATTTCTATCTGCTTTCCCCCACAAAGTTGCACTTCTCTTTCACCCATCTCTCAATGTCTCTCCTTCACTTCTGCCATATTGTAGAATAACTAGTAATAACAATTGAATATAGTCTGAAAAGGGTATTGATGGGGTGAAGTGTGAATGCAAGGTCTACCAAAAGTAAGCAATATATGGTTGGGTCTCTTGATGCTATTATAACCAGAAGTAATTCTTCACAGAGACAAAATTCAAATCGCTTAAATTGAAAAGCTGAAGGGGTATATGCTATCTCTGCACAAATAAAGTTGGAAACATCATAGAAAGACAGTATCTTACTAAAAAGATCTTTTTCTCAATTATAATATCTTCACATTCTACTTGAATTTAACCTTCAGCACCTAAAAAGGGAAAGAACAAAAACAAGAAATAGATATATGTATACACAGAACTATGGGAAAACAAGGCAATAAAAATCCCCAAGGTTCTCCAACTTTCCCAAGGCAGATCTAGGTGGCAGAAACGGAGAGAAAAGCAAGCACCAGATAGCGGAGCTTTACATATTTTTAAACTAAGATATAAAGAAACTTGACTAGTTTGAAGAGAATAAGACCCAAAAGTTTATGGAATTATTACACAACATGAACAAAGTGGACATAACAGAAACAAATAGAAAATTAGAAGTGCTAAACAAAGTGATTAAAAGCATGAATGATAAATTTACCAAAGATATAGAATCCATAAAATGTCATCAGACAGAAGTAATAGACATAAAAAACTGTACAGAACTCATAAATTGCAGAAATAAGCATTGAAAAGAAGAATTTCTGAAGTCAAGGGAAAAATGGTAAACTATGACAAAGTTCTCAGAGAAGCCTCATAAAGATAGGAGAAAATGAACCCATCCAACAGGTAGTAGATGACACAAAGAAGACCAACTGAAGGCTAATTGGAGTTAGAGAGAAACTAGAAGATAGCACACATGAAACAATTAATTTGTTTCATTTATTTATTTATTTTTGGTACTGGGAATGGAACTCAGGACCTTGTGCTTGCCAGGCAGGCACTGTGCTGCTGAGCTATATCCCCAGCCCTAATTTGTTTACAAAAGTCATAATAAAAATCTTTGCCAATATAAGACAATAAATCAAAATACAAGTTAATAAGGGTTACAAAACACTATGATGAAAAAACACTCCATAAGACACAACATAATTAAAATGCCAGATGTCCAACCAAAGCACAGAATTTTAAAAGCAGTCCGAGAAAAGTAAAAAAATCACACACTAAGGTAACCCCTTTTGAATTAAAGCAAACTTCTTAGCACAAATTTTAAAGGTCAGAAGAGCTTGGAATGAAGTATTGCAGGTTCTGAAAGTGAGCAACATTGAACACAGATTAACTCACCCAGCAAAACCTTTCTTTTAAAATGGGTGAAGGAATAAGGGCATTCCATAGAAAAAGAACAATTCAAGAGATTTATGAATACCAAATCCGAGCTTTGGAAAATAAGAATATCCTAGACAGAAATGACAAAAACTGACAAGCCAAAAATCCAGATGGAATGAATATATTATGAAGGTGAATAGACAAACAACAACAGCAAAAACAGAAATAGGAAAAGCAATAAAAAAGGAGTCAGCAACAGAGAAAAAGTACAATATTAGGAATGAGTCAATACCTCTTAGTAATATCTGTCAAGCATAATGCCTTCAATGCCTGAATTAAAAGGTACAGATTGGCAGATTGGAATATACAGTAGAATTCAACACATCTGTTGCATTCAAGAAACTCATCTCATCCTAAAAGATATCCATAGACTAAAAATCAAAGAGTGGAAAACTATATTTCATGCACCATAACCCTTAAGACATGCAAGGGTAGCAATTTTAATATCATACAGAGTAAACTTCAAGCTAAAACAGATCTCGAGAGATAAAGAAGATCACTTCACACTTGATACTAATCCAACAAAAAGAGATAACACTTGTAAATGTATATGTACTAATTACTGCAGCCCCTGTTTTTATGAAACAAATACTGCTGGACATAAACATCCAGTGTTTTATAGGCATAACACACTCACAGTGAATGATCTTAATACACCACTTTCCCAAAGAGGTATGCTGACTGAATAAAAAAAAAATCAGTGAAGCAATACCAGACTTGAACTACATCCTTGAACATATGCACTGGATAGATATCCACAGAGTATTCTACTCTGATGCAACAGTGTACCCATGCTTATCTGCATCACATGAAACTTTCTCCAAAATAGATCACATACTAATCCACAAAGCCTACTTAAGGACATGTTAAAAGATCAAAGTCACCCCAAGTGTACCATCAGACCACTATGCAATGACACTAAATATAAACCACAGAAGAAACTACATAAAATTTAGAATGATTTGGAGACCCAATTGGTCATAGAAGAAATCAAGGAAGAAATTTAACAAATTCTGGAAGGAAACCACAATGCCTGTACAGCACAAAGAAAATTATGGAACATAATCAAATCAGTTCTAAGGGGGAAGCTCACTGCAACCAGAGCTCACATCAGAAAAACAGAGGGAGTTCGAATAAATGACCTCATGAGAAACTTTCAGATGCTTGAGAAACAACAACAATTCAACCCCAAACCAAAATTAATCATGGAAATCATAAAGATCAGAGCAGAAATTAATGAGATCTATGCAGAGAACAATACAAAGAACAAAAAATTGAAGAGTTGGATCTTTGAAAAAATAAAAAAATACATAAACCTTTAGCCAAACTTACCTAAAGAGAAAAGAGATGCACATCAATGCAATGAGAAATGAAAAAGGTGAAATCACAACAGACACAATGGAAATCCAGAAGTTAGAAAGTACTATGAAAAAACTGTATTCAAATAAATTGGGATCTTACTAAAATGCGGAGTTAGATGTAGCAGGTCTGAAGTGTGACCTGAAAGCCTGCATTTCCAAAAAGCCCCCATAAGGTGCAGATGCAACCGGTCTACTGAGTCACCTCTATCCCCACCCGGATGCATTCTGATTCTGTCATGCGCAGAGCAGGGACCTCTGGTTTGCTCTCTGCCAACAGCAATTTGCTAGTGTTTGCAGAGAGAAGGGTAATACTCCATGGGTCTTGTCATTATGTATTAAAACCATGAAGCTTTGTGTGTATAACCAAGTAGTTTCAACTAAATTCTGTCAGTGGATCTGGCAGGAAGACTTTTCTTTTTTTTAGTTCTGTGTGGTACTGCAGACTGAAGGTTATGTACAGCAGACTGAATACTTAGCTACATGCTTGTTCCAAAGGAATGAACTCCTTTTTTCATTTTTAAAATGTGCTTCTTGAGATCTGGCACTCTCCTCCCTGGACAAATAAGCCATCATTCCCTCTAAACAAGATGATATATTTGAAAAATTATTCAAGGGTAACCTAACAATCATATTTGAAAAAAATATAGCTAGTTGTCATAGTGATCACATGCATCAGCAGGTAGTTACAGGAGGGTGGCCTTATTCAGAGAAACAGAAACTTTGTCAGGGGGCTATGGATGTGATGCATCTACTATGTATATCCTAGTAAATAATAAAGGACCTGTGATAGGCACCTTAATTTTAGGTATAGATTTAGCTAAACCATAGTGCTCAATTGTTTGGTACATCTCTGTGGGGAACCACACCACAGGGTAGATACCAGTTTAACCCTATGTTACTGATAAATGATACAAACACTTGGTGGGATGGCCACAAGCTCACTGGTGCAGTGCCCACTGATTGATCCATTGGGGAAGTCTTATGGGTCTGTGGCACCACAGGCTGACCATACTTGCCCATGTACTGGACAGGACACTACGCCTGGGGATTCCCATATATTAAAGGTACTATCAGATCCACCATCACAGACACACCCCACAATTGGGACTCTGTGTACTACAGGTGCCACCATTCTCAATGGGTGACCTGGTAGTTTTATCTGGTAGCCTTGATGATACCAGGGGCAGAGACCGCACACCTAGCCCTCCATGTTGAAGCCCTTGCTCAACACATGGCACAGGCCCTGAATGTCACATGCTAGGCTTTGATGTTGCTTATGGATGAAACTTCCCAAATGAGAAAGGTGGTTTTGCAAAACCACATGGCCCTTGATTTGCTAACTGCAGTGCAAGGAGGAACTTGCACCCTCTTACATACAGAATGTTGCATTTATATCTCTGACCACCAGACACAGGTACAGGAAGATTTGCAAGAAATATATGCAGAGGTGTCTGCTATCCAGGCCTTGCAGCAGGAGCTACTCACCTAATGGTGGGAATCCTTGGGATCCAACAGGCACTAGGTAACCATAAACTGCACTGTGGAAGCACTGGGGTTAGAGGTGTTGTGATGTTTTCTTTGTTGCCTTTGTGGTTGATGTGCGCATAGATCAGCTCTATGGGATGTTCACAAGACGTGATATTCCCTGACCTTTGAGAGGTAGAAAGTCAGGAGCCAGCAAATTGCTTCAAAGTCAAGGGTGTTTGAGGACCCATAAGGTCAACTATACCTTACTGTCTGGCACATGCACACAACAGGACACACTTATACAAGCATGACTTGGTGTAGACAACTGCGCATGTGCTACACGGTTGTGCTAGTACCCAAGAATGTAAAATTGATAACAGCAGATATATACAGGCAGAATGATAATGACACTTTCTTGCTGTTGCTGCTGGTGTTGGCTCCGCCTGCTTTCTTTTCCCTGGGGACCTCACCTGCAAAAATATCCTTTAGTCCCCCCAACCCTGACCATCTCTAATCTAGTTGTTTCTATGAAAGTATTTTGTAGATGTGATTAATCAGCTGACTTTATAATCAGTTGAATTTAAGAAAAGGAAAAAACTCTTGATAATGCAAGGGAGCCTCATCCAATCAACTGAAAACCTTAAAAGCAAAACCTGAGGTTTTCTGGAGAAGGCAATCTGCCTTAAGGCTGTAAAATAGAAATTCTGCTTCAATTTTCAGCCCAATGATTTCCATATGGATTTAACACTCAAGACTGCAACATCAGTGCTTACTATAAATTTCAGCCAGCAAACTTACCTGGCAGACTTTTGACTTGCCAGCCCCTTCAATTATGTCACAAACACCCCTGTAAATAAACCTTTGCATGTGCCCACATCCATACATGCATCTCCTGTTCTAGAGAATTCTTTTTGATCTCTATTTTCCTCTTTTTATTGTAATGTGTGAATTTGATTTTAAAATTTAAATCAATCAAAATAATAACACTACATTCACTAAGGAATACACATTAGCAATATTCTGAAATTAGAAACCTCAATGCTCTGCAAGGAGAATAACTTTTTCCTAAGTAGTCCAGAAGGAAACCAAGTCCTTAAGGTATATCCAGTCATTTGGAAAAAAAAGGTGCATGCCTGTGAAAAATAAAATAATACAAGGCATTAGATAAGTAAGTGCTGACAGTGTATACAACCACTATGTGTACAACATTGTTTATAAACTCTGTGTTTCTAATTATGGAAGGAAAACCTTAGTGGTACAGGATAGGACGATTGACATAAGCTACAGAAGGAGTGGTTGGAGTTTAGAAAACCTGTACAGATTAGAATAGTCAAAGATCAAGTAATCAAATGAGTCAGCACATAGAGGTGACAAGGAAATGTTAGTGATACAAAGAAAGTACAGACTTATCACATAATCATGCCCTTCTTTTCTCAAGCAATATACACCTAGACTACAAGCGTCTGCTACCTGTACAGAAAGATTCTCCTCCATGACTATGCAGCAAAAGTATTTCATGACAGTTGGATCTTCCAAGAGAGTGTGGAGGGAGTAAATACACTGCACACGAAGGACAATATCACTGGCATTTTACATAGTAACCCAACACAAAATGGTGTGATGGAAATTAACACTTTAAAATGTATGTGTATGTGTATATATAAAACACTGCCCCAATTTGACTTTTTAAAATCTCTGCTTGCTGTGTCTTATGACTAAATGTAGGTAATTAAGCCAACATCATTTTTTCCACTCCACCCATACTTCCTAAAAACTGTTGTAATTTTTCCTTGATTTATTTGCTCTTTTGTATTTCTCTTTTGCAATTTGCTAAAACTGATGATTTCAAATGAAAGACTTTCATATCAATAGGTGACCAAATGATTTACTGATCCTTTTAACCCTGTGAAAAGAGAAATCCATTACATGCTGGGGGTGTAAAGGAGGGGGAAGGGAGGCCCCTAACAGTGGTATTCTGTATTTATAGCCTTGGACTTTGGCTCCAAAAGAGGTTGGAGTTGCCAGGCAGGGGGGATGGTGGTGGTAAATGACACTCATTTGTTAAGTATCAGCAATATTCACCAAGAAAAACAGAAAATTGATTTGTGGAACCCATTAAGATATAAGCATGAATAATAACCTGATAGTTAGCAGTGTGGGATTTTAAAAGGTATTTGAGTTTTAAAATGCATTATATTTTGCAATTTCAAAAGCATGTGTTCCAAATGGTAAAATGTTTGTCCAAATCTGGTCCATAAAATAAAGCATTCAAACCAGAAACTTTATTTACTTTGGCTTCATCTTGGTCTTTTTCTTTTATCTAGGAATGAGTCGATCAATTAACATTTTTAAGGAATCTACTATGGGCCTGAAAGGGTGATGAGAAATATTACAAAGGCAAGGATTATATATATGTTGAAACAAACAAAAATCATAGTCACTCAGTTCTACACTTTTGAGATCAATCTTTCTCTTTACAATCACTTCCCCAAATGTCTCCTAACTGAATGACTACTTACCTGGGGCATTGCCAGATTTAGTAAATACAAATATGAGACACCTGTATTTATCTGGCACCAAACCGTCCATGTATTCCTTGTGACCAATACTTTCCATGGCATTCTTTCTGCTCTTGAAGTGACTACTAGAAAATATAAGGAAACACCCCGATACCAGCAAAGAATAAAGAAAATTCTTATTATTATAAACGTAACATAGACTTGGGCTTAAAGAGGGAGTTTCTTTAGTACTTTTAATAGTAAAGATCAGCACATGGAGAATACTTACACTTCTTGCAATCCATTTCCTTCCTGTTTTTGCCCTGATTCTTTTCCTTAACAGCAGATATCTTTGCTTTAATGCTAAGGAGGCTACAGAGAGATTTTAGGTCTGTACCATCCAAGTGCAACCTTTGAGGGAGCAATCAGGCTCCTAAATCACTCTCTGGAAAATGCCTATATGTTGCCCACACAGAAGTCAGTATTTAAGGGATTAATTGGTTTCCAATAGTAAAGGAAGTGCCAGGATCTTTTCCCTTGTGTCCAATTTTTCATGGCAAACACACTTCTGCTGAACTCCTTGGCACCGTGGCCTATGCATGGTTACAAACCCAGACTACAGCACACACAACCACTATTTTTTACAGAAAATCCAAGAGCTCTTTATAATAGTGATAGTTTGGGGCAATGAGTTAGCCTCAATCCAAATTTTCAGAAATGTGTATTTTTGTAATGGTAAAAGGTATTTAGAGAAAAAAGTAATTTTTATTATCTCATGTTGATTTCTTTCTCTTTCTCTCTTCTGTACTTTTGTCGTTTCCAGCAATACTGCTACTGAAAGTGCCAGCCAGAGGGTACCCACTTAGAAAGCAAAAACACTCACTTGGATATTACCAGAACAGCTGTGGGAAACCTTGCTTCCAGCCCAATACTGAGGCCAGGGCAGTCTAGAGTTTCGCTGAAGTTTGCAAACCTTCTGGTGCAGGGAAAGCAAGTTATGATTTCAGATAGAACTCATGTGATACATGGTCATTTATACCCCCAAATCATGCAAATGTATCTGATGGTTAGCCTAGCATCGGACTTGGAGAGAAGATGAGCTGTCACACAGGAGAATGGGGAGCCTCAGGTGAGTTGCAAACCAGGAGTGACTTAGTAAACCTTTCTGACCAAAGTCATTGTTGTCAGATGCTTTCTGTTTGTGTGACCATATGTATTTTAGATTTTCTCCCTAAAAGGGAATCTCCTCTCCTGAAATCAGTCACTTGTCTCTTAAAGAGCACAGACTTGGCTTTGGAAAATGGCAGTTTCCAAGGAATAGCATGCTGACTTAGCAACGACCAAAGTGTTTTTTGTGGTGTTTCTGGCTGCATAGAGCACAGACAGAATAAGGTACCATGCCAAGTTAGGGTGGAGAAAAGAAAGAAAGAAAGAAAGAAAGAAAGAAAGAAAGAAAGAAAGAAAGAAAAGTAACTCTTGTGTTGCTCTGAGTTAGTGAGAATTAAGTAGGACACTGCTGTCATCACTCAGTATTCAGAGTTTATTTTACATTCTTGAAGGGTGATAGTAAAGAATTGTTATAAATCTAAAGAGCACTGGTATCTGTAGTCTCCATCCAGAGATGAGTTTAGCAACTTTCCTACCTGCTTACTGGGCTGCTCACCTCTTAGCACTATCCAATAAGCGATGTATGGGTCTCAAAGTAAAGGCTTAATATCAAGCTCAGAAGGACCAGGAATATTGCTCAGTGAGACAGTGCCTGCCTGGCAAATGCAAGGTCATGAGTTTGATTCCCGGTTCCAAAAACAAACAAAGAACCTCAGAAATGTCTTTAGGACTTCTAGGTCAGAATAATCAGAGAACTAGTTGAAAGGTTCAGCGAGACAATTCTTTCTGCATGACTCCTGAGAGTGAAATTGTAAACAGTCAACAATAAATGTGTACACTATTTTCTCTTCTTTTTTTTTTATTTTGAAAAGAATACAACCAAACAAAACAAAACAGAGTAAAATCAATCAAAACAAAGCAATGAACATGGAACATGACTTTGAAACAGTGTAAAAAAAAGAAAAAAAAAAAAAAAAA
>RJWT010001976.1:0-43792 GCA_004365215.1 Cuniculus paca | reverse complement strand
CGGTTAAGGACTGTGCTACGGTAGAATGGCCCCAGGCCACAAATTCACACGGCCTGAGCTCCAGACCCATACTCTTAACTACTAAGTTGATGCAATGCTCTTCTGCTCACTTATTAAACAATCTGCCTTTTATACTGTGCTAAATTTTTGAGAAGTTAGGAGGTGGACAACAACAAAAATGAGACCATTTCTTTTCTTGCCCAACTTTATTTGCACGATCAATCTGCAACTGAAAGGTGCACAGCTCCCCCCATTACCTCCTGCTTTCACATAACTAGGATTTGTAAAACTGTGTTCCATAGACCCCATGCGCCGGACTCAGATGCTTGGGGCTCTCCTCCTCAGAGTTAAGATACACAGACTCTTCGTTGGAAAGTGTTGACCGTAGCAATGTTTTAGGCAAAGGTCTGCACAAGGGATAAGATTGAGACCAATGCACTCTTTGGTTGTGACTTCATGCACTGGGCTCCAAGATAACCCGCAGCCTCCGGAGATGTTAGGCTGCAGATGTCAGAGGGAGCCGTGGGTGTCAGATCCCCTGGTGTGCGCCCCATGCAGTGAGACAAGACAGGCCTGTTCTCAGGGACGACGCTGGGCAGTTCCTCCTTATCCCTCCTGGGTGAGACTGCAGACTTCCTCTTTATCTTTCAAAGCTCCAGAGAACAACAATAACTGTTCAGTGACTGTTTTTCTAGCTAGAACCCAGTACCCAAAGGCGTCGGCCTCATGCTGTGTGACTTCCTGGCCTCCATCCCCTGCCCCCCTTTCCACGCTTAAAGTCATTTATATTGAATAAAACCAAAAGCACCTCCAAAGCTTTATTCCATTTCCCTTTGATAACAGAAACCCCATCTCATTAGGGGTTTTCCAAGAAAGATAAACCCCTGAGCTACATCTTCACCCAGACCCTCTAGCATTGAGTTTGCCTGGGGCAAAACTAAGGTGGAGGGTTCAAGGGCAATAAGATGACATGGAACTATTCTTGGTGAGGGAGAAGAGGACAAATTATAACGCAAAGACACGTGAGGAAGTGTGGTTCACACCCCTGCACGCCAAGCCCTCTGAAGGAAGAGGAAGTTAAGTCTGCCAGGGAGAGCTCCTCCACGTCCAGAATAGCAACACCACAGAGGTGAGCATGAGTTTGTAAACTAGACCTTAAAGAATAGCAACAAACTTTTAAAAAATGAGAGAACTACTCATTCTGAAAAGCAAACACAGCGTGTGTGAAATCGGCAAATGAGGGCGTGTGGGTGAGAGAAAGGACTCGGGTGATGGAAAATGAAGCCAGCGAGGTAGAGTCGACCTACATTTGAAAACATCTGAACGCATCTCTCTTCGGGAGTGTGGGAATTATCCTGAAGCAAAAGGAGCTGAGGAAGGCTTTTAAAGTAGCTCAGAATGCAAGTTTCACCGCCACAATAAAGGACAAACCAATAGTATGTCTAAAACGACATGAAAACAGGGCCCGCCCCCACCAGACAACTCAAGAACAAGCAGTCCCATGTCACCTTGGCCGAGTCCCTTCTGTCTCATGGCTCTTTGTCTGAAATCAGTGACCTCAAGTGACTGATTCAGCCTCACACATCACATCCACAGCAGGAAATGAGTTCACCAATCTGAATCTGTCCCTATCAATCCCCTCAGACAAAAACCTGGCCCCATGATCACACCTAACTTCAAGAGAGGCAGGGAAGCATTCTCTTCTGCTAAGATGCCTGTTGTATCAAAGAAGAGGGGAGGAAATGCTAGATAACAGCTATTCGCAAAGAATGCCATTAGCGTTGTTTGTTTGGAAAGCATTTTGTTACAAAGGGAACAGAGAAAAGGAGGTCAATTCGGAGAATATTGAGCTGGCCAGATGAGGACAGAGGAGCCCAGTGAAAGCAGAGACGGTTGCAGCAGTGAGCGGAGGACTGCACTGTAAACTACTCATCACCCAGGCAAGGACAACCCAAAGCACTGCTTTCTGCTCATGTTGCTAAATCCTTCCACTGAGCAGCCGTGGCTGAGAAAAGCCACTGTAGGAACCTTCTGTGACCCAGTGTGACTCTTGCTGGCCTCTGGACACTGTGGACCCCATTGCTGTTCCCTATTGCTCAGTGTCACAGTGCCCCCCAGAGCCCCAATCAGCAAATGGGGTGCGGGCGGGCTGGAGGCACACGCGGAGCAGACAGAAGGGCTTGGTCGTGAGCAGCAGGAGCATCTCGCAGTTTCCTCTGCGGCGCTGACCTCTAATAGAGTGATTACAGCCAAACGGTTACCTACGTTTTTGCTTTTCAGACTGATCTGTCTCATACACTGAGAATTATGAACGCAAACAGATATTCGTTCATGTTCTTTAGTGTTCAGAGGGAAAAGCATAACCTTCGCCCAGCTGTCTGATGGCTCCCAAGACCTAAATTAAGCATGAGCATTCATGTTTCACTGCTAATATTATTTGGCTACAAGTCAAGAGTTCTTTTGTCTCTACTGTACCCAAGAAAGTAAAAAAGCAGAACACAGACACATGAAAATCGCTTAATACTTTCATCTAACTTTTACCAATCACTGGTGTATATTTTTGCAACCTATCTGCTTGCATTCATAAAGAAGTGAATGACTTCATGAAAATAAACAAAGATTGATCTCGTTCAAATGTGTAATAATGCTAAATGTGCTAAGAAGCCACCATCAAGAGGATTTCTGCCTGTGCTAGAACTTAACCTCTTCGCCCTTATGAGACAGTTACTGTTGTCACTATTGCTATGACATGGCCCTGATTCAGCTCGGAGGCTGCTCCTATCTCTGACCCTCTATGCGAGCTGGTCTTTATGCCTAGAATGTCCCTCTGCACTGTTTTAAGCATCCAGAAGCAGCCTACATGCCCCTAGAGACCTACCCTGAGGATCACCTTATGTATGTTGAGTAAACTGAGCATCCAGAGGCTTGGACAAACACAGTGAATCCTCCGTTCCTGAACCCAGTTCTCTGCACAATTCTAGTCACCAGCTGAACTGGATGAGAAGTGACTCTAACTTCCTCCTCAGGTCAACTTTGAAGCTCACTACTGAATTTGATTCAGTTCTTGTCCAGTTCAGTTTGCAGCCAGAGTCATGGAAAGAATCAGTTTCCTGGAGTGAGACACCACTTAGAGCCTCCCAGCTCGATCACTTTTTCCTCTTCCAATACCTTCCCTTCACTGAAGAGAGTGACACCAGTTCAAGACCTCATCGCCGTCAAGATCCATGACTTCTTTGATATATTATACTTTTCCGTTTTCTAACCACAATTCCTTATTTTTGGGGATGTTCATTCCTTTATCCTTTCAAAGCTCCTTTTTGTTCTCCATGGAATTCAGAAGGAGTTCCAAACTTCATTCTTTATTCTGAAGAGATTCTTTGTAATCTAGAACCTACCTCCTATTCTCAAAGCCTTTAAAAAAGTATGCATCAAGTGGCGGTCACATGGGAGGGAAGAAAATATGTGTGGAATTGAGTACATGCCCCTCCTCCACTTTCACACAGTGCCTCCAGCACACTAGCTCTGAAAGTCTCCACTCTAGAACCCATCCCAAAATTTGCCTCGTCAAAGCCTGACGTCTCTGGACTAATGTTGCCCCAGGGAAGCAAAGCAGTGCTATTGAGATTACTACCATGACCAATTCATCTTGCTCCTTACAGACTCACCCTGCGATGTCTCTCAGTTATGTTTCCATCCCTGCTTCACCCTCTTCATCTCCCTTGCTGCACCGCATTGTTCTGGATCAAAGCGCTGAGCACTTTCTCCAGTCCCTTTAGACGACCAAAACCCTTTTACTCGGATCAGAAAGAATCAAGGTCTTGAGGCTTCCTGGCCACCTCACCCAGTTCCTGAGCTCCACAAGCCAGCCTCCTTCCAGTCACGTTCAGAAGCAGCACTGCCCACAACCAAATCCAGCACTACTGCCTTTGTTCAAAATCTGCAGACCCAGCCTGAGCCACCTTCTCCTGGTCGCTCTACCACTCCTTTTCTCTATGTGTTCTTTCTCCAGATCTTAAACTTCATGGAATTATAATGTGCAAAAGCAAAAGGCTCAGTATAAAGCCTGCTTCTATTAATGCTATGGCAATGAAAACAGAAGATGTATCATACCTGTGCCTTGATTGTCCTGTATGCTAAATGGAAATAGTGATAACACTACACTCTCAACAGCTTCTTGTGAAGGATAATGTGCAATCAGGGGTACAAGCATGCATATTCCTCTACGGGATGTGCTGGCAAACATCTCCACTGCTTCTTGCCTGCTACTATTGTGCAACCTGCTATAAACCACTTCAAACTCAGTGAAATAGTAACTATTTTATTATGATCAGTTGTTTGATAAGTAGCCATCTAATCAGAATTTGCCATATAAGAGAAATTATCAAACTTTTAAATGATCATTTCCACACATCACTCATTTTCACAATGAACCCTATTCTATGTTAGTATGGTCCTTACCTGTATCACTTCTATGCCGTTATCAATGTCAGAATTGTTATCAGATCCAGTTTTTAATTATGTAACAGGATTGATTAGTATCATCCTCAACTTTATGCATAATTCATTTTCCCAATTATAAGTGTTTTCCACAGATTTCTCATAGATTTATTCAGCAAGTATTTACTGACTGTTTACTCTTTGCCAAGCAATGTGGAAAGTCTCTCACAGACCAGTAATCAAGAAACAGATATGTCTATCTTCACTGTAATTGGAGTTTACTAAAATCACATTGGATTTCTTGGACCAGTTCACTGCCATTCATAGTTGTTAAATACTCTCTGAAATTTGTGTGCATTAGTCTAGCGTATTAGTCAGTTTTCCCATTGCTGAGTCACAACACTTGACACCCACAATTTAAAGGAGGAAAGGTTTAATTTTGTTCACAGTTTCAGAGGATTCAGTCCATGGTAGGATGCTCAAGGCAGAGACAATGGTAGAAGGGGGCCTTGGAGCCAAGCTGCTTAGTTCATGGTAGATAAGAAGTAGATCTGGGATCAGTGCTAATCAGAAAGCTGGCCAGGGCCCATATATACAACACAACAGCAAGCTTTCATGACCCACTTGAAAATACCCACAAATGTGTCTATCAGTTGCCTAGAAGAGATTCATTTTAAGAGATTAGCTTATACAAGTTTGGAAACAGTAAGTTCACCATGTGTAAGAGAGGCCAGAAGGGACTCGGGGAAATAGTGATGATGCTCTACAAGTCCAAAGGTGGTTTGCTGGTAGAATTCCTTCTTTTCTATGGAAATTGTTCTTTTTCTATTAAGTCTTTCAACTGAGTGAATGAAGTCTCCCCACTTTACAAGTGATCTGGCTTCTGACCGTACCAATTTAAAT
Organism: Cuniculus paca; assembly: GCA_004365215.1. Classification (NCBI taxonomy): domain Eukaryota; kingdom Metazoa; phylum Chordata; class Mammalia; order Rodentia; family Cuniculidae; genus Cuniculus; species Cuniculus paca. The sequence goes on along the minus strand of RJWT010001976.1, from coordinate 38,452 downwards.
ATTAATGTCATCTAAAAAGAGAAAAAAAAAGCCTACACAGAAATATCTAGAATAACATTTGTCCAAATATCTAGGTACTATGTACTAAACAAGTTGAAACATAGTTAACCTTCATAAAACCACTTTATGTCAACCTGACACCCATGAACAGCTCCCAAAACCACACTTAATCTCCAAATAGACAGAATAAGATTATATTTCTGCCTAACTGTGAAAATATCCTATATGCAAAAAGATGCACTGATCCTTTCCCTAACAAAAGATGTATGTCCTTGGGTGATGTTAAATCTTGTCTTTGATAGCCTATAATTTTAATAGTACGATGCAGAAGTAACACATGTTATACATGTAAAAATCTGTTAAATACATGCAAACACTAAAAATGAAACAAGAATTATTGGACAAGTTTCATTTCTCTAACTGATTATGGGTATGGTGTCATCTATGGTATTTTTAACTACCTACTTTGTACCAATTCTGTATATATTTTGCCCTCATCTGGTTGTGATTCTTTACTTTGCAGAGTAACCTAACCTTTATTCTTCAAGGGTTTCATCTGTTAATAGTGCTACCTAAATTGAATTGCCATGGGTTTCAATTTACCTTAGTCCCATGGGTCAGATTTTCTGCATTCCACACATATTCTTCCTTACTTCTACTGTGAAATAGCCATCAAATTTCGCATCGGCAGTCAGGGTCAGTCACTCAGGCCAGCAATGTAACTTCCTTTGCCTATTGATTCAGAAGTATGAGGAGCCTAAAAGGGCTGAGTGGCAATCAAAGCTTTTAGTTCAGTGAAATCTTTTATTTCCTGTAGAAACGGTCTTCCCAGATGAAAGACCTCTAGGTGAGCATAGCATAGGGGACAGGAAAAAATATTTTGTTAGTGGGTCTCTAGGGGTAACAATGACTGGTATAGCTCCCATTTTTATGGCTTTATTTCTGGACTCAAAAATTCTGGTGGAGAAATAGTACCACATGTTAGATACCAAGTTAGAGCTTGTATGGCCTCCTGCAAAACCTCTCCTTAGCTCCAAATGGAATTGCCACTTAACTGGCTTTGTAACCATCTTCACAGGCTATTCCCTGCTTCTTCAAGAGAGCTACTTCAGGATGGTAGAGAACATGATAAGACCAGTAAATTCAGTGAACCCATTGCTACACCAGAAACTTTGATAATAAATTTCATTTTTTTGTAGTAATACAGCTCTTAACTTTTCCCTCTCTTTTCTTAATTTGAAAGTTATATGATTTGGTACATACAGCTAACACTTCAACATTGCATTGTAAATCCCAAGTAAGTAGAACAATGTCAGTTAAAACACAACAGGAAAAAAAAAAAAAACAAGAATTCAGAATAATGTAGTCCATTGAGCAATTTTTGAAAAGAAACAGCACAATTTGGTAGGGAGGCTTCACTTCAAATGTGATACCTGAGTAGCTTAAAGAACCTTCATTTTTTCCAACTGGAAAATTTTGAATTCTGAGGTGTTGCTCCAATGCTATACTATTTAGAGTGAAAATTGGGCTTAATATGTAAATTAAAATAAAAAGCACAGAATATTCAGTTTCACAAACTGTAAAAAGCAATGTATGCAATTTAAATTCATTGAAGTATGTAACTTAAAATCATTAAGTCATTTGTGTCCAATAGTCTGACTTTTGCATAAAAGTTCTTTGTGTAACCACTGAAGAAGAATCTATTAACACACTACCTTTCTGTCCCAGCAAATTAAATTCTAAAGGTCACATTCCCTAAATATTTCCTAAAAAATAAATGGAGACTTTTATGAACCAAGCAAACCAACAGGCCCTCTGATGTCAGCAAAAATAATCTGTACACTAAGGTTTCACCAAAGGGTGTGTGCAGTATATACCTATAAATACAGAATAGGGAATATGAACAGCAAAATCAAATAAACGCACTGACTGACGACTCACACAAAAACGTTTTAGATGTTCTTAAACACTGAGGCACTTTTGCTCAGACTCTTAGCCACAAATATTTTTCATTTAGCCACAAAAATGTGTGTGTATGCCTCTGTGTGTGTGTGTGTGTGTGTGTGTGTGTGTGTGTGTGTGAAGTGACTAGAGATAGAACATTAAGAGGTCAAGAAATACAAGGGCTGGGGATCTAGCTCAGCAGCCTAAGTGCCTGCTAGCAAGCACAAGGTTGTGAGTTCAATACCTGGTGCTGTAAAAAAAAATTCCATCTACAAGAGGTCAAGAAATATGTAATAAAACTGGTAGATCTGTTTCCTTTCCCATGGAATAGCTAAAATAAAAATTTCCAAATGTCTACTGGACACCATCTTCTGTCCCCATGTCAAATGTCATGACAGAGGAAAGTCTAGATACAGACCACACTGTGTATCAGTGCTGGAAAGGGAATTAAAATCAGTTCATCTAACTGTGAGCCCAAGTTGTATCCTCACACTAACACATGTATATTATGAAAAATGTAATAAGAGAAAGCCCCAAAGCTCACTGAATTAAAGTCAACAGCTGTTCTCTAGTCATTAGTTTAATGAGGAAGTGTTACATTTCATAGGAAGTCTATTTTCAAAGTTCATATAACATTTCCAGAAACATGGTCTTAAGCTTTTGTCCTTTCTTGCTCCACAGGGTGAAATACTGTGACTCTGAGTCTGCCAGAAAGAGACCTCCTCCCCAGTGCAAACCTGGACCCAGGACATTGGCCACCGCTTTCGCATGCAGGCATCTACAACTTTTGAGCCTCGCACTATGAAACATTTCTAGGAATTAAAAATAGATATGATAGACGCAGCCTGAAAGAAATCACTCTGTGGGTTTGCAAAACAAGTTGTGACATACATTGCACGTGGAAGACAGTAGGAATACAGGCTTGCCGTATAGTTTGGGTGTAGTTTTAAGAAGTTAGATTTACTGAGCTGCCTCATCTCTAGGGTTTCTAGCATGGAGAAATGTGTCCAGGAATTCTTAAATAGATTTCTCAGTGAAATGAATCAAGTTTTGATTTAATGCACTTTATATAATAATGTGTCCATAGAAGACCAAAATCAACAACTATGTTGACTTGTTTAATATGTTATCTATGGTTTTGATTTTTCTCTTTGTTGATCTGTGCAGTTCCTTTATCATCTTATGATAGTTTTCATTATATCTCTAATCATTGAACAATTCTTTTCTTAAATATATTTCACAAACATGTTAAAATATATGAGGCATGATTGACAAATATGGTGAATGTTTAAATTTTTTAAAAATTACTAGAATACACACTACCACGAGTACACCTCCAAATACCCCAGTCTCATGCTTCAAACATGAGCATCTCCTCCTTTTTCAAACTTTCTGAAGCAACTCTGGAAGTCCTCTTTCCCAAGTATCATTAACTGTGCAGTCACGGCTACCCCAATATCCTGAATTGATTCAAAAAGTTGACCTCTAATGGTCCTTTTGGCTTTGAGGGAGAGCCAGAATTTGCATGGAGCCATAATGAGGTTGAGGGCAAACTGCAATGTCTTCACAAGCCAGCCTTTCCTTTGGATAGCTCACATCAGCAACGTTCACCACATTTTTGTCACACCTTGTAAGGACACTCACTAATAAATCTTTAAATTCATATAGTCACCACATAGTTTGATCACCCTTGTAGAGACATTGCCCCTCCAAAGTCTACCAAAACTTGATTTGTAATGAATTTTAATAATGCAAAGAGAATGTGATTTTTTTTCTATAGAAAGCATTAACTTTTCCTGCAGTTTCTGCTCTTCAATTCATTTATAGTTTTTCATATAAATATCATGTTTAAGTGAAAAATTAATTTATAACTTATCTTCTTTTTTAAAAATTCAGAATGCTATCTCTTTCAATTCATTCACAACAGAAATGACACATTCAATCTAATTCCTGAAATTCTCAAATCATTCAATAACTTAATGAATGATTTCTTTTCAGGTAAATCACATAGGTAGGTAGAAGTCATTGTATTGTTTATAGTTAAATAATTCCTCTGTAATATTTCTCAGCTTGGAACTTGAATAGGTAAAAATGACTAAAAGGCTTTGGGGGATATCTGGACACAAACCATAATTCACTGTTCGGTAACCTGGATCATTTGAATAGAAACTGTCTGCTAATGAGAAAGGACAAGTTTTCAATACACAGTGATTGTTGTTAATGCAATTCTTTCCCACTTCTACAGTGTCTATTATGTATGGATAGCCTCAGTCTTCAAAAATATAAGGAAGCACCATTTTCTTCAATTATGTGATTTCAGTGAAGGCAAAACCAAATCAGTAGATGTCAAAGGGTTCAGTTTATTCTTTCTCCAAACATAAGAGTATTATAATTCACATTAAAAAGACAATATATGATTACAGAAATCTTACAGTATGATTAAATATCTCCTTCCTTTCAATTATGCAACTCTCAATTATCAGAAGAGGATGGTTTCATTAATATATAGAGTACAACAGTAAAACTGTTTAGATCCTACATCAGTATTTGAGGAAGTATTTTAAATAGTGGAATATTTTCCTTCAATATCATATATGTTTACTACCCTGACCTGTAAGTACTAAACCACATGTTTTAAAACTCCATTTCATGAGAGTTTGTCCTTTACATTACTGGTAGATATTTTACTGGGTTTCCAAGGTACCGACCACAACCATCATATTACACATTATTTTCCATTTTTTAATGTAATTCACTTACTTAATGAAGTAAAATAACAGAGAACAATAATAAACTGATTAAGTTTTCCCACTGAGCACTGCAAGCTCAATTTGAGTCTCTGGAAAAATATTTTTTTTCATTTCAAAAATTTTTTGAAACATTAAGGAATATTTTAAACTTTGCTAATTGATTATTTTAAAACCCCCATATTTTTCACCTGAGTTTTTGTAACTTTAAACTTCAGTAAAAGTGAGACAAAAAATCTCAGTTGGGTTTTTCTTGGTGTTATTATATTTTAATGAAACTATTGTTACCAACTCTATGCATGAAGTTAATATATTAATTTTTAGTTGCACAAAACATATTTTAGTAGTAGGCAGCTATAAACTAGTGCAATATGTCTATTTACATGAATTTTTTTCTTCCCTGTAGCTAACATCAACTATTAATTACATAATAAAATTCATTACACACTGTGCAAAGTTTTACATCCAAAGAGATTGTACACAGCCTCAGACTATTTTTGTTGTTGAAATATTCAAGCTTGTGAATCTGATAACCTTCTGGTCTAAAGGTGCACTCGTTTTCCTACAAATGACTCAAGGTTATCTTTATTCGAGGCATAGTTGTACTTCATTGTGTATATATACCACATTTTCTTTATGCATTCGTCTATTGATGGACATATAGGTCAATATATACCAAGATTAGCCATTAAGTTGTGCCACAACTTTATAGAGTTGCTTTATTGAGATAACAGACCTCATCAGGAGCACACTGAGCACAGAGATAGCACAAAATGAACCCTTAATATTTGCTAGCTAACACAATGTGGGCTACTGAACAATATGACCAGGTAGTCACAGCAATGACCCCACTCCTGGTACCAAATTTGGTCTTAGTTACTCTTCTCTTGTTGCTGAGACAAAATACCTGATGCCCAAAATTAAGGAAGGAAAGGTTTATTTAGCTCACAGTTTGCTCAGGTTTCAGTTCATAATTGCTGGCGCTGAGGGGGGGTGGCACATGGCACAGGGGCAACTGTTCATGGTGGTGGAAGATACAAAAGCAGCAAGAGCAAAATGGGAAAACAAACTTCTGTTCCTCTCTTATATTGTATACAGGCTACCTGCCCTAGGGTGAGTGTAGCACTCATACCTCCCATCCTCAGCACTAGAAAATAAACCAATCACAAAGTCCAGATTCAGCCACTATAGAAAAGCCCATCCTCCACAACCACACGAGGCTTTGGGGGATATCTGGACACAAACCATAACATTCCACCACTGGCCCCCTAATGGCTCATACACATCCCTTTATGCAAAAGGTATTTAGTCCATCTCTAAGACTTGCCAGAGTCCTAACAGTTTCAGCATTGCTGAAAAGTCCAAGTCCCAAGTCTCCTCAAGATGTAAGGCAAAATCTTAGCTGTCAGTCCCTGTAAAAATGAAAAGAAAGTTAAACACTTTCAACATTGAATGGCACAAGATAAACGTTTCCATTCCAAAAGAGACAAATGGGCAATACACAGGATCAGGATCAAAGCAAGTCCAAAATCCAACGAGGTAAACATTAACTCATGTAGTTCCATGTGCCCTATGCAAGGCAATCTGTGGCAACTTGTGAGCTTCAAAGGACTTCTCTCTGGGGCCTGCTTTGCTCTTTCCTTGCAGATTTACTCAAAAGATTCATGTTCCTGGTTTCTCCAAACTTCTGGGGTCTCCATTGCACCTTTGGTTTCACACTCACAGCTTCACACAGTGCCCTCTTCGTACACTTCCTGGCCTTCCAAGCCTTCTGAAATCAGGGTGGAAGCCTTTTAAACCCACATCTTTTGCATTCTGAATGTGCCTGAAACCAGATCCATGCAGATACTGCCACAGTCTGCTGCCACCTGTTTCAGCAGCCAGGCTTCCCTTTCTGTGGGCTGTAGGGGTCAAGGATCTGGGTCACTGGGCACTCTAAATCCAATTCTGAGTATTCAATTCTCTAGGCTTTTGCCATTCTGGAACATGGCACTGCTACTGCCATTCTGGAACATGGTTCTCTGTGACTTTCTTTTCAAAGCAAAGTCTTTCACCTTTGCAACTCTGAGGTTGCAAAAGTGGAGAATTGCTGTTTTTTAAGATGACCACTGATCATCTTTTCTAATGTCCTGTTCCTTCTCAGCAATTGAGATCTTCTCAGCTCTATCTTTGTGGTACACAGCTTTACTGGAGCTTCCCTTTTGGCCAAACTCAAAACATTTTAAAACATTCTGTTGGGCATTCTGCTCTTGATTCTCAAGATAGATCTGGCTAAAAGCCTCCAGTAATAACCATGCCCCTGCCTCAACATTATATTTCCTTGAAATTTCTTCTACTAGATTAGTTAGCCCACTGCCCTTAATCTCAGTCTCAGGCAAAATTTCTGGAAACAAGCAAAATGCAAACAAACTTTCTGCCAAGTCAAAACACACACCGTCTGCAGTTCAACATTCAGTGCAGTCTTTCTTTATGACAGAAACCTCATGAACCTAAGATTTATTGGCAGGATTTCTATCAGCCTTCTGGTCTTCTGAGCTCTGACCAGAATTTCCCATACAGGACAGCCTAAGGCATTCCAGCTCTACTCTTCCATATGATATCTCCAAACCTTTCCAATCTCTTCCCACAAGCCATTCTCAAGACTCTTGAGAAACATGGTCAGATAGTCATAGCAATGACCGCACTTCTGGTACCAAATTTGGTTTTAGTTACTTTTTTCCTGTTGCTGAGACAAAATACCTGATGCCCAAAATTAAGGAAGTAAAGATTTACTTAGCTCACAGTTTGCTCAGGTTTCAGTCCCTAATTGCTTGCTCTGAGGGAATGTGGCACATGACATGGGGAAACATTTCAAGGTGGTAGAAGTTACAAAAGCAACAAAAGCAAAATAGGAACCCAGACATCAATATTTTGCACCACTCCAGATTGTCCCATGTGTTAAAGAACAGCAGATAATCAGCCAACAGGTCTGTATGCCTGCCCAATTCAGCCACTGGAGAGCTATAGCAATTGCATTGTATTTCCTTATAGAGGTACAGCTCCACCATTAGTATTATCAACAAACATGTTTCAAGTGCCCATTGTGCATAAGATAATAAGGATCCCTTTTCCAGAAGATCCTTGAAATTCCCAAAACACCCTTCACATGGACATCCTGTTTCTCCAGCTACTTGGGTATACTTTTCGTGTTTACAATTTGAGAGTGTAAGATGATGTGCTGTCATGTCCTTGTCATCTATGTTGAGTTGCCAGTGAAGCTTCACCTCGAGAGAAGTCACTGAGCACAGCTTTGCTCTGATGCACATTGCTGGGGAAGGAGGTAAACACTGAGAATAATTAGAAGGGAATAAGGAAAAGTGTGGCTCCCTTAGGAAAGTGCTCCTGTCAGAGCCAGTAGAAGCAAAGGTTCCAACAAATCAGGGCTTAGGGGCTCCAAGCTGGAATCCTCTTCCATGTGATAGGGGTGGTCCCTAATGAGTGCTTCCATTTGGAAATATTAATGCACAATTTTCAATCAAAAGGATTATTCTCATTTCACCTGTCCCTAAATCTCAAGAAGCTTAAGACATAGCTTGTGATTAATCACGATGACAATCATCATTATGAGGAAGTGGAAATTAAGATGTTTTGCTTCCATCAGTTTTACTCAAGACTCACCCTGTTTGTGTCCATGTGACGGCCAACTCCAGCCCCTGTGAACACTGCAGGGAAAGCTGACTTCATTCCTCAAATCCCTTTATACCATTAGACCATGAATCAAGAGGCAGCCTGCCATTATATTTAAGTTGGAGTGATAGTAATTAGGGTGACCTAGAATTCCCCACAAACCATTTGATCTTAAGAAGCACTGGTTTACACTCTCGCTGTCTCCCTTGCTGTCATTCCTTGTACAGAAGACTCAGAAAGGATACATTAACTCAGTGACTCTCTCAAAATGGTATCAATTCAAACATATATCAGTTGACAACACAGCCTCGGAGGAGAGAAGACCTGCTGCCATTCATGGAATAAATAAACACTTCGTAGGTCAGCAGCCCTGATGTTTCTGGAGGCCACTAAGAACTCGGCTTTTAACAAAGCTGTTACAATGTTTACCTGCCTCATCATTATGAAGTGGTTATGTCATTTGATTTTGCTTCGTGAGTTTTACTTTTTTCACATATAAGCAGTCGATTTCTTCTCCCTTGATGAAAGAAAATACTCTTTCATAGTACAAAAGAAAAACATACATATGAAGGAAAATGGCTGGTGATTTGGGCCATTGCTTGCTGGGGTAAAGCAGAGCATAACAATAGGAATTTAGGAATGCAGGAAAATTAGAATAAGCAGCAAAAAACAGGAGTAAAAGGAGATGGTGTAGCAGAAAGAGAGTGAGGGAAACTTTAGTGCCTTAATTTTCTAATATTTCATAGCAAAAGATCAATAAGGATTATTTAAAGATGGTAAATCAAATAACTGTGATGAAGGACATTGTATAAAGTTCTAAATGCAGACTCAGGTTTCTGAAGTTCTAAAAAAAACAGCTCCAAAGGGCTGGGGAATTAGCTCAGTGGTGTCTGCACCTGCCTGGCGAGCGTGAGGTTGTGAGTTCAATCCCCGGTGCCAAAAAATACCAGCTCCAACTCACACAAAGTTTAATGACTCCACAAATATTTATCTTCCTACAGACCCACACAGTATGTGAGTGCACACACACACACACACACGTAATATACTGATAATATTCATGTATGCTATAGTACAGTATTATATAAAGCAGACGATGCTATTGTCCATCTTCAGATCTAGCAATTGTATCATTCATTTGGGTGTCTGCTTCCATCATCATATCTCCTTGTCTGAGTTGAATCTTCTCTCTTTTTGAGGAGCCCCATTATTACATTGTTAACACCCTTGCAGTTGCATGAAGCCTACCCAGCTAATCCAAATAAATCTCTGTGCTGCATTTCAAAGTCAGTTCTTTAATACCCTTAGGTCCGTGAGCAGCTGTATGGTCCCTGCCTTGCCATAGAAACTAACTTATCCATCGGTTCCAGGAATGAGACAGTGGATATGTCGTGGGCTGAGAGTAAACTTTACTCTGTCAACTACTCCCACGTGACAAACAAGACTTTTCAACTATGAGGTTCCCTAAGATCCAAGCCCTCTTGTTGGTTTTCTCTCCTACTACATGTATATGTTGGTTACCTACTGCTGTATAACTAGCAACCCTAAAATAGAAAGGTTTAAAACAATATTTATTATCTCACAGTTTTTGTGGCCCAGGAACCAGGGATGGTGCACTAGGTCTTTTAGAGTCTCTCACACAAGTATGACCAAGATGGTAGCTGGGCCTGGCTCTACCCTAGAACTCACCCAGGGAGGCATTGCCCATCAGCCTAGGGTGCTTATTCAGCTTCGATTCAGGTGGAAATTGTGAATCAGTGAAGTGCAGCTCTGCTAGCAGTTCTGGTGCCACCAGATGACACCAGCTGATGCTGGATGCCAACCACTGACACAGCCAGCTACCGGTCACTACCCCTGCCAGGTGTCACCATCTGATACCAGCTCATACTGGCCACCATAGAATGACTGAGAGGGGCTGGGTCTCCAATGTTGGTCTTTGTTGGTTGCTGATCTCTGGAGTTCTTTGATAATAACAGCTCAGCATTTATTCATCTTTCTTTGGAAACTGGTCGCTCTGTCTACACTACTCAGGATAAAACTCCCAAGTAGATTTACAGTACTTTTGGAGTCCACACTCAGAAGAAATAAATCACAAGGAGGTTTACAGGTGCACCATAACAACTCTTTATTGTAACAGGCTCTGTGTGGCAGCATGGGGGTTGGGGGCATGGGGGTGTCATTACACAGGAGAGAGTCCTCCTGGACTATCATCTGGAGAACTGGCTGGGAAGTATGACTTATGTGGCAGGTGCAGCCCCATATCAGTGAGCACGAGTGCTGAAGCCAGAGAATCTTCTGCTGCTGTGGTGTGAATGCTGAGTAAGCAAATAAGGGACCCAGGTCCCTCCTTTCCTGATCTTAGGCACCCTGGAGCCCTCGGCGTTCTCACAAAACACACAGCATCCTGGGAAGTGGCTAGAGTCATGCTGCCTGACTGCATTCACGTTGCAGCGGAGAGTGGTGTTTCGATAGCCACAAGGACACTGAAGCAAATGGTCTCAATCCGCTGGGATGCAAGGGGGAGCAAAGGGAGGGGAGCAAATGGGAGGGGGCATACTGGCTGCCTGATGTGCCAAACCCCCTCAGTCGGCACAAGGAAGATTGAGAGAGGCAGGCACTTCTTGTCTGTCTCAGGAGGAGCCGTTCAAGCTCCTCACAGGGCTGCTGGCAGGGCTCCCTGCTCTCTGCTGTGTGACTAGAGGCTCCATTATCTGCCACATGGGCTTTTCCAGAAGGCAGCTAACAACCTAGCAGTTGTTCTGGCTTCCTCTCAGCAAGAAGCTCAAACAGCTGAAGACAGAGTGGGAGCAAAGATGGAGCCAGGATTCTGCATGTTATCCCAGAATTTCCTGCAGTATATTTATTAAAAGCGAGGCATCGGCTCTTGAGTACTGAGGATGCACAAGGGCACACATACCAAGAGGAGGAATACAAAGCCACAGTAAAAGCCACCTCAGTAAGAATCTTGTCCTCCCACTTTCCAAAATCACTAATAGGCCCCAAGAAAGAAGAGAAGTCTTCATGTGGCATGAGGATTTTAATGAAAATGCACTAACAACCAAGCCCTAGACAAGGGAAATAGCCAAAGAGAACAATAAAGACTCAAAGACACCTTGCAACTATAGGTACATGCCCTTTCCTAAGGGGGTCTACATTTCCATCAAATTCTCAAGGGTCTGCGATATAAAAAGAATGCAAATCATTATTTATTATAAATACTATCTCAAATCTAGTGTCGTCTCATTCAGAAATGCCTCAAAGCAGGTTTTAAATTTCTCCTTGCATTTATCACTACTGCCTGCACTACTATTGTTCATTGATTCTGAACTCTATGCCTTAAATCATTAATTGCTCTTGCTTGGATAGCTGAGTACTTTGAGACTAGATCTAAATATTGCTAAGTGTTAACTAATGGAAGCGAAGGTCAGTAGTACATTATAACACTTCCAAGTATTTGCTTCCTGTAGATCAGTGAGTCAAAATGAGGATCAGATTCTGAAAACAACACTGTCTGGAAGAGCTCAGTTTCATGTATCCTCTTGTTCAAGTATCTGTTTCCTGTGAATGGGTTGTTCTATATGTTAGAGATCTAATCTATTAGAACACACTTTCCTGAGATGTTAACTACTGTGTTTCCTAACGTGAAAAGCAATTTAAAATGCCTGTTGTAAATAAGGAGGGGAAGAAGGGTTGACGGGAGAGGACTGTGGAAAAAAGATTTAAGATACATCATTTACAGGTACAAATTCCCTATGGTGAGTGTGATCATTGTGTACATGTAATGTACCAACGAAATTAATTTCAAAACCAGCAAAAAAAATGTGGCAGTGTATATGGAATGGATTTGTACATATGCAAAGCATTTGTGATGTAGCTACTGCAAGTAGTCAGCTTGCTTTTTAATGCTAGCCCTTTACCCAGCATGATCATTAAATACATGATTATGATGTCAAAGGCAAAAACAAAAACTGCAAGTGTGAGAAGAGTGGTTAGAACGCCTCATCCACACCCTATCCAGGGCTAACTTTTGATATGCTCTACTCTGTGTGTACATAGTGCCACTAAATGTGCCCTCACACAGGCTTTCATTTTCTGCTTTTTCAGGACTGAGCCTATTGCGATCCAAGGCTGGATTTTCACCTTTCTCTGGATTCTCAATATATTGTCATAGCATTGCTACTGGTAGAGACTATGCAATACAGTATGTTGAATGAATAAGTGTCCGAAAATAAAAATGTTTCACCAAAGGGTGGCAGAGAAATATGAAGGAGGGAGAAGACATGTCTAACAGAAAAAGGTGTAGCTGCAGCTCAGTGAATGCTTAAAAATTGGCGCACTTCCATTGTTCGATAGGAATAGTTAGCAGAAATGGGTCTGTTACCCCATTTGATGTTAGCGCTTGAAAGTCTTCAAAACTTCAAGACTTAGTGTGATTATTTGATTCATAATATCCTTTGAAGCGTTCCTGGCTAAGTCGTGTTTCCAAACCTCACTACGGAACCAGCTCATGATAAAATAACAGCCTGAGAATGGGCATTGTCAAGAGGAGGGGTGGATAAACAGGGAAATTGTCCTCAGGCTGCCTTTCACTAAGGAACACTTTTTCTACTCCACATTATTTCATCAGAGGACAATTGTACCCACTGCCATGGGTCCCTGCCAGGTTCTCACAAGACCTCTGACTCTGAGCACAGTAGAAATCTTTCCAGTGTGCAGTTATTAGTTTCTAAGGTGAGTAGGCTAATTCTTAACTGAAATGATCTTCTTTAGGAAAAAGAAAAAGTATGCCACACACAAAACCCTGGAGCATGCCACATGAATCACTTAACAAAATCAAGATACCCCCCACCCCCACACACTCCAGAATGGTTTTCTTTAGAGGTCTTTAATTTCTCATCAGTGATACAATAGTGCTAGGTGGGAATTATCAGAGCTTCATTATCCAGCATATCTATTTCACCAACTTAGATGTGAGAAGGCACAGAATGATTATCATTCTGACTAAAATGAGTGTGAAAGGAAATTGTCTTCAACCTGCAGAGAATGTGGGAAGAGAAAAAAGGGTGAAGAGATGAGGCGCTTTGATGGTTGCCTGTGTCTAGTAATGAGACAGCACTGCAAGGCTGACGGCTATGTTGAAGCATTTTTGTTCCTCATCAGTCTCTGCCAGGGGACATAGCCATAAACATTTAATTATAAAGCTACATGGAGCAGAGAGAGAGAAAAGAGAAAAAGAGAGAGAGTGTGCCTCTGGAATCTGCATACAGTTTAGTAGGATGTGGTGAATCCGTTTAAAAACAGAGAATGTTAGAGTATTAGACATGTGTCACTGTGGCTTTGAAACAGAAAAATTCTGAGACATGTGAGAAAGCAGAGATTTTTCTCTGTTCCTTTGTAAAATATCAGATAAGAAGGAGAAATTCCAATGAGGCAAAATACTAATCTGGAAATTCTGTGCTATCTGCTAGGAAAATCTGCCCACAATTCCTTGAAGTCAGGGCTCTGACATCTCTGATGGGCTACAGAACATAGCACAGTTGTCTTCATAGGTGACATTTGCTGGGTCACCACATGAATAAATTAAGAACTAGTTGCTGAAAATAAGTTAGCAGCCAACAGGGGCAATATTTAAAATATAGGCTTTATTCAAGGAAAAAGAACTGTATGGCTCTGTCATATTAAATTGCCATTTTATAATACTTTTACAAGTACAACATCCAATAAATATTGAGTATGTATTGAGTAATTTTCAATAAATATTCTGCTTTATGAGAAAAGACCTATGTTAAGCAAATCTACATTAAGATAATAGAGCATCCCCTTAGGTCTCTTTCTTTTTTCCTGTACTGGTTTCCTCCATACCCCTTGCTGAGCCTGGTGGTAGAGTTCCTAACAATGTGTTCACATGGAAGTTGTGTTTTTTATATTTACAGATTTAAGATGTTTTTCACATTATAGCTTTCCTCTTTCTAGTTTCTGCTCTCTTGCTTCCCTTAATGGGAGGTAGCTTTGAAGAGGTGATGTGGATATTGGCTACTTTGGGTTTAATGAGATATTCTACATAATTCTAGCTATTTCCATTATGGCTATATTACTGTTGAACGTCTCAGTAACACTTTTACTCCAGCTACACTGATTCAATGAGTTTCATTACATGGGGCAGAGCAGAGGCCCGGCTGTGATATGAACTGGTACTCCAGTGTATGGCAGGAGGTAGTCACAGTAAAAGAGGGAAAAAAAAATGTGAAATGTATTGAGCCACAGGAAATATTTCTAAATTGTATACTTCACATATCTAAAATGCTCAATAGAAATTTTCACAAACGTGATAGACACCCTACAAGTATACCTGACATTATCAATAAACAGCTGTGAAGTTGGGAGAAACATTTCTAAATTACCAGAAATAAAATCAAATTTTAGTTAACCATACTTGAAAAGAGACAGAACTCTATTGTCTCTATAGATAATTATTTTAGAAAATTATTATCATATAAATGGCAATCTGGGAGATAGGCCTTCGAACTTTAGAGGAAGTTAAGAAATCACATTTTTTTTTCTTTGTTTTTTTCTGTGCTGGGCATCAAACCCAGAGATTCAAGGATGTTAGACAAGTGCTTTATCCTCTGTGCCTGAATCAATATTCTTGAATTTTGTGTGGTTTTTAATAACTGATAAGGTGTTGAAAGATATTTACAAATGATTTTTAAATTTTAAATCTGTTCTTTGTTTAAAACAAAATTCGTATTTTTGATGTTGAGTTCATTTTTCTAAATAGGACATCTAAATTTGTATTTTTAGGCACTGTACCTACATTAGGCTGAAACCTACAAAACTGGTACTTGCATGGGAGGAAATTAGTTACTGGTGATATGACAAGGTCTGTGCCTGGGTCACATGACAGAGTTTGGACTAGAAAAACATTATTATTATAGCATTTGTGGCTTGAGTCTCTGAAATGTAGGGATTCTCTTTGAGAAAATGCACTAACTGATGTAAGGTTGAAAAGTGGCTCATTAAGGTGTCTCTAACACCACAAATAGAGCACTGGAAACTACTCCATTTTTACATTTTCTAATTAGTAACTACAAATATGCATTCCCCACCATGCATGACTCCAAAGAGCTCCTTCACCCTATAGATGATGATTTCTCAGGGACACTAGGAGTCTTGCTTCAGGAAGGTTGTCCAGTGCTTGGTACAGAGTGACCCAACACACTGTGAGAGAGTAAGTCTGTTTAATCCCCCAGCAACTTCTTAACTTGAGAATAATTATTGTGAAATTACTATGAGAAAACAGATGCATAATGTTTGCCCAAATTCACTCAAATAACAAGTGAACAGGATTCAGGATTTCAAAGTCCTTAGGTTTCCTCCTATTTCGATAACATTCTGTAATAACAAATAGAATATCTAATTCTTACTGGCATTGACTATTTTAAAAGGGACTCATTCAATATTACTAGACAGAAAGTTAGTGTTGCAAAACATTTTAATTAATGCAAATTTGCTACAAATGCCATTAGAACTAAAGGCAGCAACATACCCAAGCATTAGACAAAGGTCGGCACTGCACTCATGCGGACGTATAGCTATTCAATTTAAATGTGTTAACTTGGGGATTATAAGTTTGAAGAGGAAAACGCTTCCACCATCTTAAATTTTCTTTTACTTAGAAAAGCACTTATCCAACTGACACACAGTTGATACTTTTAGAAATTATTGTGAGTCCCTGTAAGAAGATAACTATTTTAATTGTCGGTTACTACATTCCAATGACCACTTACTTTCTACCAAATCACAGACATTAGCACGACTGAGTCTTCCAGCTCACCGTGCAGACCGCTTGAAAAGGACAAAAGTCATCTGTGTGAGTAAAGGCACAGCCTATTTTATTGATGTTTGGTGATGCCCGGCATCTTATAAAACTTTCACAGAAGAATTTAGAATTTTTGAAATAAAAATTGACATGGATTTCCTGGGTTTTTAAAGAGATAAACAAAAAAATGCAAAGGTCAGTATGTAATTCTTTGCAAATACTTGTTCAAAATATGCCAACGAAGCTGAAAGGTTGGTGTTTCATGATAACTGCCCACAGTGGGCAAAAGAGATGGCATTTCCGGTCTTCATAACTTCTGAGTTCCTTGCACTTAAAGGTAATTCAAATGAAAAGTGCATCAGAAGCCCTAAAAGAACTGGATCCTCTCACTATGCAAATCTGACTGCAGAGAGGCCGCTTCACAGCCCCCAGACTGCAGACCCTCAACCCCGCCCGCCAAGGAGGGAGGCTGCCCCTGCTCTGAGACGCATGCGCGCTGCTGTTTGCCGCTCACACAAAGGACTCCAGTATTCACTCAGCCATGCACGAGGCTTCAGGTCTGAGTCTCAGGGACAAAGTGAAAATTCGAGGGTGAGAACAGATGTTCCTCATAGTGACACCTCTGCCCAGCTGCCGCCACTTGAGTAGAGGAAAGAAGCAGCTAATTCAGCAGAGCAAGGGGATTGATGCGGGGCCTGAGGATACAGCTAATATCTCAGATTCCCATCCCTGTCCTTGCACCAATGCCAGTCCCACCAGTCTGAGAATTCCCAAGCAGACAGTGCTGGCAGGAGCTCCAGGCTCTGCGGAGGGAGCCGCAAGAGGAGGAAGTGCGCGCCCGGGTGGTGAAGAACAAGGTCCAGGCTCTTCTTAGGTCGTGGGGATAATGGGCGGATCCAAGTGTTGAATGGTGCATTTGATGCTGATCACATAGCAAATGAAAGGGCCACAAGAGAAAGCTGTTTATTCCTCATTCATATACAAAAACTTTCTGTCTCCTCCAGGCAGACAAATAGTTTCTATCCTCTGCTATGAGTTGGATCAACATACAGAAGAGTTTTATGCAAGCGACTGCCCACAAAGAAAGTAAGGCACAGCTGGGAACGAAAGGGACTAAGTAACCTGAAGACGATCCCACCAACCTGAATCTTTTAAGTCCCACATCCCACTTTTCTTAGGTGCCTGTTCCTTATCATCTCTCTCTTTCCCCTCTATTTCCCCTGTCATCAGCAATCCAAAGAGCTCAAGAATTTAATCAAAATGATCTGTTCCTATAGATATCACACTACAGATTCTTAAGTTATTAAAATATGGACAATTCCAAAACCCACACGGCAGATACTGTGGGCCGACAACCCCTCCAACCTTCCTCCAGCCTTCCTTCCTGCTGCAGTGACTTGAAAGCTGAAGAAAGATTCCCCAGACTCTTTTGCAGCTAGAATTCCAAACATGACTTCTGTCGATTCATGTATTCCGGTGACACGCTGAGTGCAAAGAGAGTTACATAAAAGGAGAGGGACAGGGTATGTGACATACATCTTTCCACTACAAATAGGGGCATGAGTTATACAGGCCTGGAGCCAACAGACAGAACAGTAACTTCTTGATTCCACAGGTTCTTGGGAAAGTCAATCTGTTCCTGTTGCAGTCAAGCTTAGCTGTATATTTTGGAAAATCACTCCAGCAAGCTCAATGTCCATTTCTTCAGGTCTACTAATCACTACCTGAGCCATTAATTACCCCTTTACTTTTAAACCAGCTAGAATGGAATTTATATTCTGCAGCTAAGAGCCTGACTGAATGTGTGCTTGCTCCATTTCAGAGTAGGACCTAGAGAAAGGAAGAGAGAATTAAGTCAATGTGGCAGGAAGAACCCAGTCTATTTAAGTATGCTTTTTTCTTTAAGACTTTCCACTCATGCTGATAAGAAATTTTCAGGGGATAAATCTATACAATTGTGGCTGTGTAGGGGGAGAGTCACCATTTTAATTCTCAAAATAAGTGCACTAAGCTGTATTATTCAAGAATCTGGTTCACATTTATTCAGATAAATGTTCTGTCCTCAAAAGTACTTTTTGTACAGCACTGAGAAAAACATTCATGGGTTTTACCCAAGTGGTCTACTTGGAATATTGCTTGTTATAAGTGTGGCAGGACTACTGGTTTTCCCATGCTTTCAAAAACATTTTAGCATTCTAGGTCACTTGAGACTGTGTACAGAGTCTTAGGAGTTTATCCCATAAAATATGGTAAAGCCTGTTCTATTTAAATAATAATAAATACTATTATTTTCTTCAAAATGATTGTATGCCATTGAAGTTTTGCTGAAATTCGAAGTAACAATCATGAAAAATACTATACAGATAAAAGCAATGTAATTGGAAGATCTTGCCCTACAGTTAATCTGTGCACAAAGGTTCTCATTAATCACCAAATAAGGAGACTCCAAGAAAAGTCCCAGGTTGCTTTACTTGTTAAATTCTCACTACAAGGGTAATTTTACTCTCCTCAGTGTGCAGTCCATTCTAACTGAGAACCATGCTTCTGATCCATCTAACATAGTGATGAGAGATTATTAGCCTATAGTAGGAGAATTCTGAGCTCACTGAATGGTATAATTGCCAAAACTGAGGAAAAACCTAAAGATACTAAAATACACAGAAATATATAGTGCCATTCTACCAGTGTAAGAGTTGTATACTTGTAAACAAAATACCATCATTACCAACACACTGGAAACCCTATCTTTCTGCTTGTTCTAAGATATATTTCAAAAGCATGAAATGCTCAGCCCAAATAAAAAGATATTTGGCAAAAATAATGATTGAGATAACAGAAGATGAAACTTTTCAAAAGCATCTTTAGAGACAGTGGGAGAATGAATTAGAAAAAAAAATCAGACACAGTTTCTTTGAGCAAGTTTGCTTAGCTGACGTATTTTCCATTAAATAGCCTAGCCATATAGAAAGAATCAAGAATAGAACTAAAACCCCACCGGGTCTTTTGAGAACAATGGAAAGAAATGAGAGGCTAAAACATTATTGACTAAATAAAGGTTATAAAACTGGAAAAGGACCAGAATGAGATTTTAAAAGGAAAATCTTTGAAAGTGAGAATAAGGTCAAATTCTTCCAAATCATATTAAAGTAATGTATTCTTAAATGTAAAAAAAAAAGTCTTTAACTTTTAACAATTTTATTCTATGTTTAATTAAAAATAATTGTGTACATTAATAAAGCACAATGAGATGTTTCAATACATACCTTATGGCACGATCCAATCTGACTGATCAGTGTAACATGAAATCTATTTTCAATCAGCCATTTAATTAACAATGAAAAAATCCAAGGTTCTGGGCTACACAATCACTAACCTGACACATTTTTCATTACCCTAATACTCACTTGGCCAGGATAACCTCCAAGTCTTGGGCGCTGTTAGGTGGTAAAGGTCTATGATGTCACTTAATCCTCATGGGGATGTCAAGACACCAGTATAATAATTATCTCTGTTTTGTATCTGAAGGAATTGGACAGTAGAGGACTTAAGGAAATTAGCAAAAGTCTTAGGGGTAAGGGATTGGAACCTTAGAGATTTGGCCAAATCTGGTACTGTTAACTTCTACACAATCCTAATTATTGTGCAGCTTTATCATTAAAACAAAAACTAAATGATTTAGGTAACTATCCATAGTCAGGTTTCAGGTAAGAACTGAATTGGAAATCCAAAAACACATCAAGTAGGATGTTTACATTCCAAAACAAAAACAACTCAACATTTACTCCAGACATGAATAAACTTTTAAAAGAAACAAAGCGGAGCTTAATGGTGCAGATAACTGAGAAGTTCTGGGAAGGCTGTCGCATGTCTTCCACTGCTTGATGCTGAGGTTGCAACAAGGACATGAGGTTCCCAAATCCCCTTAACGTCCTTTTGCTCTAGGTTATCAGTCTTGGCCAGCCACAGACAGGCGCCACCCAGCCACTGCAAGAGCATAGGCAGCTCATTCTTTCACATCGCAGTCAGGCTGTGGATGGACAGCATTTCTTCCTGGTGTCTCATCTAAAGCCAGCAAGTAGCCATGTGTCACCTGAGTTCTGTAACTTGGGCTAGCTGAGCTGAAACTACTCACATGTCAGAGAATTGGCTTGTTCTGATTGGATTAGGCTAGAATAGCCTACTCCATCCCTGGAGTCATTGAATGGGGCTCCACGATACAAGATCTACAGACAACAAGGCAGATCCCCAGCAAAATACAGAAATTGCTAATAAAGGCAGAGAAGGATGTTCAGTGATCAAAAAACCACAGTGGTCAAATGTTGCATAGCAAATGAGCACGGCCAAGTCGCCAAGCATTTCTCTGGTCCTCACTTTCTTCATCTCTAAAATGATAGGTCGAACCAGATGATTTCCACTATCTGAATCTCCATTAAAGTTTTATTGAAAGTCCCAGACAAAACACTGGTCTGTGGCAAACTTTCACTTATGTACCTGACCTACTCTTCCTCTTAATGTCAGGCTATCAGGTGCTGTGGCCTTCTGCATGCTTTCTATTTGCTGACTCCTCTTCCTTGGCATGACTAAGATGCCCAACAGACACAGGCTGTGCCCCATTTACACATCTCACAGCCTTCCACCCCAAACTTCCACAAATCTGACCTTCTCCTGTGTCCCTTCTAGGTCATTTGTAAATATGTACTGATGCATAGCAACAGGAGGTCCAGTTCATACTCTTAACAAAGAAGGGTTATTACAAGCACTATTAGCTTAATTAATTACCACACCCTGTTAATATTCTGGCATTTAACAATGGTTGACCCAATGGTTTAACTCTTAAGACTAACTATTCCAGAATCTACAGTTTGTGTCTTTCATGACATTCAAATGCAACCTCTTACATATTTAATAGACAATAAGAAACTCTTCTTTTATTATAGTGTTAAACTCATGTTCAGAAAATTAGATTAATAATGTTCTATAGACTGATGAGTCCTATATGGACAGGAATTGTATCTTGCCCCTCTGCATGTATCCACTGCTTAAAACAGTCAGAATTGAATCAGTGTGGGATAAATGCTGTAGCTTACTCTGCTGGAATTTTCAACTTATAAATGAATCTATCTATCTATCTCTCTATAGATAGATATATATGTGCAATTCAGAATCTACTCATTCATTCATACAATAAAAATACCTCACAGCATTTTAACCCTAAAATACAATGGAGAACAAAATTTTTAATAATCTTATTCCCATAGACTTACACTTTGCTGGGGAGACCAAGTGAATTAATAATTAAACAACTGAATTAATAATTAAATTAAAATAATTAAATAACATCCCGGAGCACTACATTCGGTAAAGAACCTAGCACACACAGGAAGATGGGGTTGGCATTGGGTTAGGACATGTGTGCAAAACATGAACCTCACAAGGCAATCTGTGCACTCACTTGTCCCCAGCCCTCACCCTGCAAGACAGGAAACTTTGCTTCTCATATTTCACATTGGAAATTTCACAGAAGCAAAAGTCACAGCAGAGTTAGACAATATTTGAATTGCTCTAAATTCTAGGCCACTGATTCTTTTGTAATTACTGATAAAAGTTGTCAAAACTAGATGTATTATAGGTGTACAATGAATAAAGCTCATTCTCCAAGAAATTTAGGGTGAAAGCAGTGGAAACAGTGTCAGGAAGGTAATGATCCTTGCAGCAGCTGCTGAATGTGCTCTTTTCCTCTGGGGTGGGGGCAGGCTGTGAGCCACTCCCTGGGGGATGGAGACAGTCAGCGCCCTCCAGGGCTCCCTGTGGGGCATTCACTGTGGTGCAGATATAGGATCTTTCCTCATCAGTATTCATAACAGCCCCCAATAGACTCTACAAAGCAAAGCATCATTCACTAAGCTCAATATCCATGAACTGAAAATATGGTTTTCCACTGGTGTGTCACTAATTACCACTGAACCAACCGAAATACATTTATAAACCATTATCCCATGGAGGTTACCTCAGGCCATTTTAGGAGGTGCTTTGCCTTAAAAAGATGCTGTTATAAAATTTTTAAAAGGAGCTTGAAAACAAGTAAGGACTCATTTTTTTTCCCACATTCATCAAAATGTCACAAAGTTTTGAGAGACAAGAAGAAACAATTTTAAGAAATTTCAATATTTTATTGTCAGGTATTTTGTTTTAATAGCCTATCAAGGAAAAAAATAAGAATATCATAAAAATAAGCCTCATTTGGGAATGACCTATAAGGGTTACCACAACTCTAAAGTTCTGTGATTATGTTTGACTGCACCTTTGTTCACTTAACTACAGAGATAATGATAAAGTTAAATTCAAGCACTTAGTAATGGAATTAAGAAGGTTTAAGGGTTGCCCAGAATGCACCAGGCTCTGGGTTTCATCCCTAGTACCAAAAAAAAAAAAAAAAAGCAATTAAGAAATACATGTACTATTGATGGAGAGACATCCATTTTTTAGGTTCTCTCTTTTAAAGTGAGAGAGAATTACTTGGTATCAAAATGAATATCCAGAATATATCTCATTCCATTTCACTGATGTAACTGAGAAAATAGTATTGCAACATTTATTCCAATAAGACTTTATTCAATTAAATACATTGATTTCACAAATGCAAGCACACAAACCCACACAGGACTTTTATCTATACAGTGAAAACTAAATAAAAATAATGTTAATAAAACAATTTTTGTAAGTAAATGGAGTTGTTGGCCTGGATTAGATTGATATATTCTATCATTTGATGTTTGTAATAATATATTCTATGCATAATTATGTGCATAATTCCTCCCAAGCAATTTATATGATTTTGTGTGTATATGTAATGCATCTACAGATGCACAAAATAGTATAAATTTCTTGGGAGGAATTGTGTTTTTTGGACATATGTGTCTGTTTTAAGAAATAAACACATTTTGGTATAGGTGATGATAGAATAATGACATTGCAGAAATCAGTGGTCTTTTGATCTCTTTTATCATTCATCTATTCCCCCCACCACCAAATAATGCAAGATATAATCATTTAAAAAGCAAAAAAACTAGCAACAGATATTTATTTCATGCACAAGAATGACCGGGACCTTCTCTTCAGTACAGCATTCCTGTCATTTGAAAACAACATGCGCTTTAATTTTAATCAAAACTGCTCTACAATCCTGTATCTGTGTGCGGGACTCCAGGCATTTATAAAGGCACAATGACCCTTGCCTAGAAGCAACAAAGAGCTGTGCTCACCTTGAAAGAAAATGACTACAAGTGTCTCAGTAGTGACGAAGAATACACAGCAGGCGTTTTATATGAACCAGATGGCCACTAGGATTTTCCTCCTGGGAAATGTTGAGGATTTCAACAGCATGTGGAGAGGCAAATAGTAAAGTGATCTGTACAGTGACAGAAGGCTGTATTATGAATATTCTATACTGTAAGAAGGTTGTAGGTGAAAGGAGTACGGAATCCACAAAATAGAAGTAGCAGGGATGAAGGGAAGGAAACTGGAGTGTGGGGAATAATTTGAGTGAATGGAAGATTTTATGGCTAGGTGCAGGAAGCCCCAGGAAAGTTTATGTGACTAGAACAGTAAGCAGATAGACCACATATACATAAAGCAAATATAGAACTGACTGTACAACATGGTGGCATCTGACAATTGAAAGACTGTAAATCTATCAAAAGTCTTTATAATTGCAGAGCATTTGACAAGCAAAGGAAGTACTGAGCTAAAGTCAGAATTCAAGCACCAAGAACAAACATGTTCTCAAAATTTGAACTATAACAACTAGTGAAAGGCAGGTCTAGAATTTCAACTGCCAAGCCAACTAAAAGTTGCCTATTAATTTTTTATTCAAGGTTATCTAGATGACTTTTATTGAACATCAAAGCAATGATATTTAAATAATTATTGAGTTCCCATCATACCCCAGGTAATACTCTATGTTCTTAAAATTGTTACCAATAGTTAGAAACAAGTCAATTGAGTGGTTAGACCATTCTTCTGAGAGTCATACTACCAACATTTCCTTCTCAGCTTTGCAATTTGATAGCTATGAAATCTTGAATATTGTATAACTACATATAACTTCAGTTTTTCAGCTGAAATATGACAATTATGCTGTCTACTTCAAAGACTCATCAAGAGTATCAAATGGACACAATGGCAGTTACACTGCAGGGAGAGCTAGCACAGTAAAATGATCATTAAATTATCACTGCTTTTGTCAGCCTT
The DNA here is from genome assembly GCA_004365215.1 of Cuniculus paca. Classification (NCBI taxonomy): domain Eukaryota; kingdom Metazoa; phylum Chordata; class Mammalia; order Rodentia; family Cuniculidae; genus Cuniculus; species Cuniculus paca. The sequence goes on along the minus strand of RJWT010001976.1, from coordinate 14,026 downwards.
TTTTCAACCCTTTACAAGATAGGAATTATTAGCACATTGGACATCTAGTATGAATCAAAGCTGGAATTTGTATCCAAATCTGCCCGACAAAACAAAACAAAAAATAAGTCCAAGGTTTATAAAAATATGCATCATACTACACCACAAAGAGGTCTGTGCTTATGACAGTATAATGAACCATATTTGTGCATTCACTTACAAAATTTCACTTCAATTTTACTCTTTGATTCTGTAAAGTAAGAAAATAGCCAACAATTTTAAAATACATATGAAGACTAGCACTCGAAGAAAATATTATTACAATATTTGCATGTAAGAAGCAACTCAGCACCAAAAAGAGAATTTAGCTGCAAAAACACAAGCATTGTAAAGGAAGAAACCATTATTTGCTATTTTTGCAGTGCATGGGCACTATTGTCACCTTGAAAAAAAATTCTTTCAGTTATTCCTTGTCAGGAAAGATACACATTTAAAATTTTTTTGTGCAATTTTTAAAACCTGCATTGTCTAGAAAGATGAAAAATAATTTCTCAAACTAAAAACTTTCAGTATGGCAAAATATTTTAAGATGGAAGTTCAAATTCTTTCAGATTAAAATTCCAGCTACTTATTTTTCCACATGGTTTAATCTATTGTACTCCATTGGGCTGTTCCCAACCATGAGATTTTTCTGGGAAATATGATTATCTCCTTTGATCAGCTTTGGGAGAACATGATAGAGGAGCAGAGGGAAATATACGAATCAATTTTTTTAAAAAACTATTTAGTCAAGTGGGCATTTCCTCCAACACAAATTAATGTAAATCAAGCATTACAAGAACTCTGACCTTTGAAATTATACTTGCATAGTCAGATTTCCCTAACAAAGTGCATGTTTACAGTATCTTTTATTTAAATCAATAGCCTTTATGCTTGAGCAGAGAAAGGCAAAGAGAAAGGCCAATAGCAAATAAAGAGAACCCAAATGATTTAGCTCAGCAGAGTGGAATAATGAGCCAAGCTCTCTCCAGCGTCCAAGTCACTCTGTGATATTTAGCTAGGCACTTCCAGGACTGTATTAGCTCTTTGAGGTCATTAAGATGCCATTTCATGTGCTTCCATAGTGAACTTACAGTCTGCAGCATCCAACTGGCTACAGGGGAATGACTACCTCGGGGCGGGGGGTGTGAAAAAAACTACATGATTAATTTAAGGCTTGATTGCAATGTTAGTTAATGGGCTGCCTTAATTTTCAGGGAGGGAGCAGTTATTAGACGTGTGTCGGATTGAAGTACACTGAAGCATTGAATTGATAGCATGGAATGAAAAAATCTTGTTAGTATCCTTTGAACATAATAGCATATGTAGCAAAGTCTCTGAACTGTACCAATTTTTATTGCAATTCTTTGGGTACCACTAATAAAGATGCTACTGAAGTTCTAAATCCCAGTATGCACAACAAATCCAAAGGTTACACATGCACCACCTATGACTTAAAGAAGAGTCTTTTCCTCATATTTTGCCCATTTTTAAATATGAAACTTATAGTTTGAGTCAATTCGATCAAAATGTCAGATCCATTTGGGACTTCTCTACTTTGTACTAATCTACCAAAGACACATTCTTTGAAAAGTCACTTGAAATTGGAGAATTGCTAGGTGAGAAAAAAATTCAATGATCAGGGGCATGGCAGGAATATTTAAACAGCAGCAGTGTTTCAGATATAAGATCTACACAAGGGCTGGCAACCAATTCCGTACTCTAGTCCATCTGCTAACCACCCTTCTAGGAGGCATGGAGCTTTCAAGGTGTCTTTGCTTCCCCAAGTTAACCCTGTGAAACATTATGGTGAGATGATTTTTCTTGTTGATCACCTACTGCAATTCATCAATTTCTTTTATTGTTTGTTTCCCAACTGTTCACCTAGTGATTAAACTACAGATAATTCTGACCCATAGGAAAAATATGTACCTTATCAAACTCATCCAGAATTTGAAATTGTTGCTTGAAGATTGATGTCAATAAATTGCAAATAAAAAAAATAGATCGATACTACAGATTCAACCCAAGTACTCTAAACATATACTACTTGTTATAGTGCTTTAGAGATGAACTCATCCTAATGGTAGCAAAGAAGGGCTAGAAATAACTTTTCTAACTAGTTATATGATATTTAATTGAACTCACTCCTAAGAAAGCAAATCAGAATAGTTAACATCTCCATAGTCAGTACTGTATATCAAACGTGGTCAAAGAATTTTGGTTATTGAGCCCTTTCAATCTTACATGCTGTGTTCTGTGATTATCTCTAGATTGTTGATATAAGAAAGTAAGTCGCCAGGCATGGTGGTGTGCATTTGTATTATTGCATCTCTAATTTTCTGATGTTCTAGAAATTTCCTCTGCCAAGGATGCTACAGCACTCAGAGCTTCTTTTCTTTATGACTTTAATAAATGCAGCTATATATCCATCTTTCTTAGACAAGTTAATTTAAGTCTTTGTTATGGAGATGCATCTATCATTACAGAATTTTTCATCCATTCCTTCATGCATTTAACATGTATATGAGTTTCCACAAAATAGCAGGCACTGGTTAATACCAGCATTCAGGAGGCGGAGGCAAGAGGATTGCCTCAAGTTCAAGGCAAGCCTGGCCTACAAAGTAAGTTCAAGGTCAGCCTGAACAATATTGCAGGATCCTGCCAGAGAGAGAAACACAGACAGAGAGAGAGAAAGAGAGAGAGAGAGAGAGAGAGAAAAGGAGAGAGAGATACCGAGGAGCTAAGTAAATTCTCACTGCTATCCATCTACCCAGAGCAGATTAGGAGTTCAAATTCAGACTCCATGTCATAAACCTAGGCTGCTGGCCACTATGTGCCGACACCCTCAGTGTCTTAGTACTTCCCCCCAGAAACACGCAGCCTGACTTATACTAACATGCTGCAACTCACTACTTCCAAAACGTTTTTCATGTCAGAGCACACACACTAAATGACCCAGTCTGAGCAAGATAGAAGCAGTAGGCTGCTTGTGGCTGGAAAGACCATCTAAGGGCTTCTTCTGGCTGCACCAGAGAGAGAAAGGATCAATATCTTAGCATAAACTCTATCATTTGGGGCACACAGTTGAGAAGCTCTGATATAATTCTCTGTTAACTAGCTACTATAAACAGATTTCCAATACAGGCACCGATTCTGAAATACACCATTTAAATTACTACCCATTTTAGAAACAGGAGCTACTGTATGAAAAGAAGAAAGACAAAATTATGAAAAGAGCCAGTTCCCATGAAAATAAGATCAATTAAGCCAAGTGTTAGCTAGCAGATCACCTTAAGCAAACCATGAACGTGCTCATGAAACCTTAAAAAAGACGCTTCTTTATAAGTACATGCCAGTTACATATTAAGTTATTTCTACCAAGACCCAATTGAGGACCTGAGGAATTTTTCTGTAATTGCAGACATTTCTCATTGTGCAGACTGTCTTTGACAAGTGCACTACAGAAAAGGGTGATCGATGCCATCCAGTGTAAATAATTTGCAGCATTGCAGGTGGATCACAGATGGCAGGGGCAGATCACGCGTGTAAGCCAATGATACCAAATGGAGCACTTGTAAGTGGCTTTGCAGAACGTTCTGTGAAACCACAGGCCTCTGACTGATCTTTCTGTCTCCTCCAGTGAGCTTCTAAGGATCATCTTTGTCTTTAGGGGCCTGCCAGTGTTTAGGAGAGAAGCAAAATAGTATTACACTGTTCCCTTCTTATAGTCAATCTTTCATCACAGGACCAAAAAATCTCTAGGGATCAAGGTACTTTCTTTGAAGGGACTATTTACAAATACCCTTGCTCCTGATCAAAATTCATCATGAGTGAGGAACTTTCTTGTCTACAAGGAGAAAAACCTTGTCAAGTCCCCAGTTCACTTGAACAATATTTGTGTTTCTAATTTTCTGATGTTCTAGCAATTTCCTTTGCCAAGGATACTACAGCACTCAGAGCTTCTTTACTTTACAACTTTAATAAATGCAGCTATATATCCATCTTTCTTAGACAAGTTAATTTAAGTCTCTGTTATGGAGATGCATCTATTGTTACAGGATTTTTCATCCATTCCTTCATGCATTTAACATGTATATGAGTTTCCACAAAATAGCAGGCACTAGTTAAGATATTGGCAAAGCAAGGAGGAGTAGGACATGGTTCAGTTCTTGAGGAGCTCATAATCCAGTGGACAGAATCGTGAAGACACACAATAGAAGCAGTGCCTGGGGGCTGATGAGAACATGATGCTGAGTGTGGTGAAGGGGGTGGAGTCTGCGGACAAAGGAAATGTGTAACTGACACTGTCTCCCTACAGGAGGGAAGAAACATTCACAGCAGGAAGGATGTGTGGGCTGAACTCCTGATGTATGAGTAGGAGTAGGGGATTTTTAGATAAGCCAGCATGAGAAAGGCATTCCAAGCAGTGAGATTGGCATATGCAAAAGCACAATGCCATGTTAAGCAAACTGTGCTCACTAAGTAAACCATAGTTCTTGGGATACAGCATAGAATACACGTATGAGTGATGGAAGGGCTATGATAGACATTTTTCCAAAAAGTCAGACAAAGACTTCAGATTGGAGCCAGAAGGTGAAATGTCTCCTTGCCCCTGTATACACGAATGATTCACTTCGTCCCATAAGTTACTATTCTCATTGAAAATTTTGACATTTTTTAAATAGCCTTTCTGTCCCCTTCTTTTAAAATTTACCTCTTCTATATCATATATATTATTTTTCAAGGAAATAAGCTATTGATATTGAATGACTGTCCTTCTAGATGTAATCAAAGTATATGCTGAATATTTAAAAACCAGTTTTGACAATAATGCATTGGAATTAATCTTGCTCAAAATCCTCTCTCACAGTTAGAACACACTAATCTTGTTGTTCTTGCCTCTTTCTGAAGCAGTTCTGGAAATCCTCTTACATGAATGTCTTCACAAGGTGCTGCCAACAGTATGGTGAATGCTGCTGTAGAGTATCACCCAATGGAAAGACAGGATCATAAAAACACTACCATGCGTCCTCATCCACCTTATTCATCAGATCTGGCACTAGGTAACTTCTGACTCTTCCCCAAAGTCAAAATGACCATTAAAGATAAACATTTTGAATCAATTAAGGATACTGAAGCAACCAGGACAGAGCAACTGAAGACATAAAACACTTCCAGAATGTCTTCAGAAAGTGGCAAGAACAATGAGATTGGTGTTTTTGAAAAGAGGGGGAGGATTTGGAGGGGGATTAATAGCAATGTGTCTTTCACTGTAATAAATATTCAGTGTGATTTTCAATCACACCTCATATCGCATTAACAAGATTCTATCTATTAATCCTAGGTTCCTAGTTCAATGCTAAACTATATAAATCTCTCTGATGTTTCTCAGGAATTGTACATTCTTGTGAAATTTTCAGTAAAAAGATTATGGTCTTTGTGGTACTCCCTCAGAGGCCAGAGACTCCATCATGTTGTATAGAGTGGGTTTTAGTAAGGTACTTTACATTGGATAAATCTAAGAGCAGAAAAAATATCAGCTCTGAAATAAATAGGATAGAAATAAAGAGTTTTAAAATCCTAGCTATACCACAATTCCCTGAACTGACTCTGAACTTTCAGCTTCCAAACAATAATTCTTAACCTGTTCTACTACCTTTACAAGCTACTCTGGGTGTTCTCTTTGGAATCATAAAAACTATATTTTCTGAACTGGTTAAATCTGTTTTCTGAGTCTCTTTTATGAATGCAGGCAGATATAAATTTTAAAAAATTCTAAGTCAATAATTTGTCATAACAGTGCCTTTATTCAGACTGTTACACAAATTCCTTCAACAGGAAGAAAAATAAAACTGTATGGATTCATTACAGCTATTCAGTACACTATAATTATAGGATTACTCAAGAGCTTCCTTCAAGCAGCTGCAAGTATTTAAAACACACGCAAATAAGCACATGCTCGCACGTGCCCACGTGAGCGCACACACACGTTCCTTGTTTACTAACACCTTCTATAGCAATGCATTTAAAGAGTGTGAGAATTTGGGGAATTTAAGTCAACGAGAGGCAGAGAGTTTTGAATAAAGTAAAGACACTATCGAAGTTGTCTTTCCGTAATCTTCACAACTTCTTTTCTCAGCGAAGAAAAACATTAAATAAAGAAAGATTTCTACGCATCTGGAAATTAGAAAGGTTCCATGGAAAAATCAGTTTTGTTCAATTTTTTCAAGATCAATTTCAGACAGGACTAGAATAAAGATGCATAGACAACTGAAGAAAACCAATTTGTTTAGGAAGGAAGTGTGGGAGGATATAAAAATATCTCATACCATTCCATTCACTCAGAGCTGGGCAAAGACAGGTCAAGCTAGACCAGATGTCCGCATTAAGGAACATCCCTGTGGTGTTAAGTTTTTATTCTAGAGTCAGCACCCAGAAGAAGAAATGTCAGCAAGTAGAGACTTCCTCAACAAAGAGATTGCTCAGACTTCGTGATGGAGTCAGGCAGCTACATAAAGGTAATGATCATCATGGTTGGCAGTGGGATTCCTAGCAGGTAATTTTCTAGACCTTGTGACTCTGGATGACAAAAAGTAACGATAATTCAATGATCAGTATATTAATTTGTTTTTGCAATTCTTAATTTTGAAAAAATTTGCAATTAAGGAATATATTTCATTTTAAAATGAGATTTAAAGGGCATTAAAATACTATTCACCTGACCTAAATTTTGCCTGGACCAAAAGAAGCATCCGCCACATAGTTCTCATTGTGTTTCACCGCTCTAAATTTAACATACCAATAAAAACTTGAGGTAGTCACTTAGAAAGACAGACTTGAGGTAATTACAGATCTGATTATTAGTTTTTACAATCACGATTTAAATGCAGGAATATGGAGTCTTTCCAGGACTGGGGACACAACCAGTAGCTGAGACTAGCACCATTCCAATTGTTACCACAGAGGGTAACAAAGGAAGGCAAAGTTTCTGTGACTGTAGCTCAGTGGTGGAGCACTTGACTAGCATGGGTGAGGTCCTGGATTCAATTCCCAACATCTCACTACCTTAAAAAACAGAAATAAAGAGCAAACTTTTTACTAAGCTTATTATTGTTTGTGAACTCGGTTATTATCTGAACTTTGAGCTTTACAAGGAAAGTAGAGTAGATTGGATTCTTCTTAAGTTATTTTACTATGCTAGAATGCAAACCTCAGAAGTTAATTTGGAGCTCAAAGAAAGAAAAATAAGATAAAAATAATTCAACGAAATGTATTAGATGTGGAAGAGTCATAGAACTAAAACTGTGTTAAGTAGCCCATGATTTTTAAAAAACTGCTTTAAGAAATTACAAAATTAATAATAAATACAATTTTAATGCATTATTTAAACTGAACAAATATCAAATCATTTTTAAAGGCATTTGGTAAATATAAGTTGTAAATAATAGACAATTTGATAGTATATCCTAGTTATGACACTTACATTTTAGAAAGTAAAGCGCTGTGACAGATTCAACTAGCATTTGGGAAAACAGATAACTTTCAAAAGAATAAAATTCAAATTGCATTTAGACGTATGTTTTCTAATGCTAATAAGAAAACAATGAAGAAAACAAAACAATGAAACATTTAGCCCAAGATTTCTTTCCCTGTCTTTGATTCAGTTCAGGTGAAAAACCTATAGAAAGGCATTTTTAGTAATTTAAATATTCAAAAATATATCCACTCATGTACTGTTTCGGAAAACTATATAATACTGTGCTTCAACTCACAAAGTGATGACTAGAAATTAAAACAGAGCAAAAATGAAACGCGATTGTTAATCACACACTGAAACATAGCAAAGAAAAGAAGAGAGAAAGTAAAGTAGGACTGAATTTTCATTTACTGTGACTTCAAACTACTGTTTCAGACTAAATATTAAAGATAAATAATGAGTCTAAAGGCTTAGAAGTGTCTAATGTGGCCAGTATTTAAAAATACCACATATAGAAGTTTCAAATCATAGAAGTGAGAAAGTTGGGGCAGAAAAACAAGTAAACATAAAAAGGTATCAAATGGTGTAAAGGTAATCAGCACAAGCACATCAGGTATTATATGGTTTGGAAATAGATTATGTATTTTTTATTTATTTACTTATTTTTATTTTAGAAAACAAAACAGAAAAAAGGATAGAAATAATACAGAATTTCAAAAAACAAAACAACAGTAAGAAATCAACAGTAGTTAATACATTTCATATTGTTATCTTAGAACTAGTTGTTCAGGTTACAAGATCTAGGCATAAAAAAATGAAACATTCAAACAATAACAGCACAAATTGTTCTTTTTGATGAACAGAGATTAGTAGTATAGTTATCTTGCACATACATACGTACATACAGTTACATGTGTAAACCTACATACATATAGTTTTTTCCTTTCTTCAATTTCTCCTTTCCCCTATCCCAGTTGTTCTTTCCTTTTGAGCCCTTTCTTTCTCTTTCATTATTACAATATCTGTTGTGCATTTTGGATCTTATTGCTCTTTCAGTTTTTTCTTATTATTTCTTTTTTATGCTAGGGAGACAATATGATATTTGAAACTATTCTCATAAGTGAAATAAATCAGACTCACATTTGTAGATTATGCTTCTTAAAGAAAGGCAAAGACTGCTAGGCTAAGTCAAACAAGCCATCAAAATTCTATGCACATGCAATCTAGAAGTAGGTGGGATCACATTCTCTTATCAGATTAGAATGATCAAATAAAGGCTCATTCCATTGTCCTACAGTTTACAAGATGCGTGCTCTGGAGCGGTGCATTTCTATAGCCATTGTTGGTCTTAGTCTTTTCATTTCTAAATGCTAAATCTCACTTATACACGACCTCCAGTCTTTCCACCTCTTGCCCTAGTTCTTTCCATGATTTTCTCGTGCCAAGCTTCCTAGACAGGGTGTGGTAAGAGCTACAGTCCTGGTTGAAGATTTGGAGCCATGGAAAATGCTGTCACCTTCTGTGGTGTCCTTTCTTTCATCTCACACTCATTGTCGACCTCTTGGCCTCTCAGATTTCCAAGAAGCTCTTACTTTTATACTTGTAGAAAGCTCATTAACTCTATCTTTATTAGGCAGAGCAGTTTATCCAGTGTCACAACCATCCTGTCTTTGCTTTTCTATAGCCTCATTATTATCACTACTCAAGCAGCCCTATTACTCTGAATATCACCTTTCAGCAATCCCAGAGTGTAGACACTGAAACATCACTATTTGTTTCTCCCCCTTCTATAAGCTTACGAAAGTGCAGGGGAACTAGAGATTATATTTTCCCACAAATATAAATTGTGCTAACACGTATTCCCATACTCTTCCCCAATTCTTCAAGACAGACATTACTTCAAGCAATTTAGAGTTTAAGTTATAATTTTTATTTCCGTGAAAGAAATACTGTTTCTCTGAGAAGTATCTAAAATAAAATTAGATAAAAGATTTAAAATAAAAGGACAAACAAATACTTACCAGGGAACTGCAAACAAAAAGAGCCCGAGGGTAATAAATATCAGCCTAAAATGGAATTAAAGGAAAGGAAAAGTGTTTAATCAGAATTTCAACACTGTGGTGTGGATGTAGTCAGTAGTAGAGTGCTTTCATAGCATGCATGAGGCCCTGAGTCAAATTCTCAGGGCCACACACACAGAAAAAATAGTACATAGTTAAAGGTAAAGCTCACAATAAATATGCTATGACCATTGCCTTCTACGTGTCATATAATAAAATATCAACATATGTGGGGTTATATTGTCAGAATTAGAAGAAATTTGCAAAACTCAGGGCAAGCAGAATTGTTTGAATTTAACACTAGCCAATCATATCTTTAATATGTAAAATTTATAATACAGGAGGACATTGATTAGTGACAATGGAAAGGTTCAGGATGTTACATTGAGAAAAATTGTAGAATAATCTCATTTATAAAAGAAAAATCAAATTTCTTATTATGGACAAAATATTGGGAATGGGCATCTGTGAAAGGGAAGAGATGTGCATTATCACCAATGTTGTTTAGAGTGGTACACTAGTGATGTTAATGAAAAGCAGTGCCACTGATGGTTTATGGTTTTCCCTAAATTCTTCACAGGCAATAGATTCTGATTGCCTGATCTCTAGCTGGGCCTCTTCTGTCATGCCCCATCCAAATGTGGCTCTGAAAACACATCCCTGTGACTAAAAAGCAGGAAGGAATACTTCGAAATGTTGATCATGGTTCTCTATAATATCACGTTTTACTTATTTTTCAATTTTTATATTTTCAACAATTTTTGTAATTATTATGAACTTATTTTTCCCTCTCTCCCGCCCCTATACTTATTTTTAAATTTAAGAAGTATCTGTGTCGATTTTTAAGAGTCAAGAGCTACTATGACCAGATTTGATCATAGAGATGCATATCAAAATAAGAGTTCATAAGATATTCTTGCTTCTCAAAAGTCAGAGTTTGGCGCAAAACCTGTTCGCTAAATTGAATGTCAGCCCCACTTATCTTGAATTTTGGGGAAACCTGCTCAGTTCTGCCCCACCTTGATCATATATCCCAGATCTGCTCTATCCCAGCTTCCTGCTCAAACTACCTAATTCCCCCATCTCTCAATCCCAGTCTTTCCCATCACAACCCCAATGTAAAATTTCAAAAAACTGATTGCCAGGTAAACATAAGAGCAAAGGAGAGAGAGATCTACAGAAAAGATGGGACCGGGATCACAAAGTCCCCGGTGACAGCTCTTTGGCACCTTCCTCCAACTCTTGGTCAGGCGTATTTTACCCCTCCATGGATAAGGACAGGTTTGAAGTTGATCCTGTGCTGGGCAGGTCATGCTGCTTTTTTTTGTTTAAGGTAAACATGAAACTGGGTTCAATGGATGATGATTTATCAAATTATAAAGATTACATTATTAAAGAAAAAATATCATCTTTAAGAAAGCAAAAGTTACAGAAACTTGTTTGGGAAACCTGCCCACTACATTCCAATCTGTGAAGAGAGAATCTCTCTGGAGTTTTCTGTGAAATGCACAGGGCGTCTTTTTCAGGTTTGTGCACCTCTGTTTCCATCTTACAATTTAGTCTCTCGGGTTAACCATCTCCTCAAATGCATGTCTTCGACTCAGCAAAATGCATGTCCTTGGTGGAAGTTTTCTCAAGTTTTCCAAAGGAGAGGGACTCCACCCCACCTCACACACGGTCATTAGGCTGAGGAGATGGCTGTTCTCACATCGGAAGACCTGAAGCAAAGCACAAACTGTACATGCAAAAAATAGGAGCTCTTAATAATAAAATCACTGGTCTTCTCAGTCCCTAACCAAACCCGCCTTCCCACATTAGCTAATCAGGGCATAAAATCCACAGCACGACCCAAGCACACTGCATGCTCTCTGAGGTACTGTCACCCCAGGGAAGGTGTGCACCGGCGTCTACCTCACTTTTTAAAATACACATTGCGGATGATTAAGAATGGGCTATTCCTAGTAAAGACAAAATGAGCAAAATGCTGCGTGAGAAAAATTCTTTATCTTTTAGTTGTGAATGTGTTTTGGTTCTGACGTTTCACTACGAGTGATCTGGAAATTCACTTCAAACTGCAGCACTGCAGTAAGAATCAAAAACACTTGGGAACAAGTCTGGGCTCCACTTCCGAGCAACCTCTGCGAGTTATTGCCCCTCCGCTGCCTCTGTTTCCTCTAAGGGGAAACAAAGGAGATCAGAGACTGAGGCTCGGGCCCTTACAGCCTAACAAATCAAAGGCTCGCAGAGGCGGACTCTCAATACTAAGGCCTCGCTGTGAGGAAAGGCTGTCTCAGTCCCACAGCACAGCTGGTCTCATAACTCACTGCAAACTCAAAATAGCCCCTGCCTCAGGCTCGGAAGCCTTCAGCTCAGAGCGGACCTGCTCCGTCTCCCACACAGTTGTTCCACACGCAGTCTTCGACTTGCTTTCTGCAGAAACTGAACCTGCACGCGATGTTAACCAAAAAGAACAAAAACAAAATAAACAAAAATAAAAGAGCAAAACCAGTGATGAACCACATTAAATAAGGCTCTACGGAAAGCCACGGGCTGCTGCCCACTTCATTCCCAGCTGTGCCCCTCCAGCACCAAGGTTGCTCTACCCCTTCAACTCTGGTTAACGTTTCCTTTCCTGCAAATCCAGTAAGAGGCAGCTATAGACAGGGCCTGGGGAGTCAGCTCTCTCTACTTTGACTGGACTTACAAAGAGAGAAGACGGGAGGCCCCAGGCCAACTCCAAGAGTCACACGCACGTTTCCAGGCAGTACATAATTACGCGTGAGGATCATAACATCCGGGTACCTTGATTGGGCCCTTTTTCTGTGCATGTTAGCTCCCTGGGTTGATTAGTGAGTGAATATGGCCTCATTTATCCTCTTTGAGGACGCAGCTGTGGAGGGAGAGCACACAGGCACATCCTGTCTGAGCAAAATGCTCCTCTCTCTCCTCAGCAGCCTCTCTGGCCCAGCCCTATAATGGCCCTTCCGGTGGGAAGCCTGAGGCTGACTTCCAAGCTCATTGGAGAACAAGGTTGAAGGACCCCATTTTAACTCTTATTTTGCTTAATGTTACCCCGAAGTTGGAAGCATTCCAAAAGCACACTGCTCTAAAGGGCAACTTTGTTTCTAAATAGCATGCCCATTTAACAAGGCACCGTTTTCTTTGGCCGCTATTTCAAGCCCTCCTCCCCAGGCCCCATGCCTGTGGTCATTTGTCTCTGAGAGTCGTACACATGGCCTGACTGAGGTATTCAGGAGGGTATCTCCCGAGTCACTATGTATTAAAGTTAGGCTAGATATACTAAATTAGATATTCCAAACTGAAATGAGTGCTTTCACATGCACACACCCAAGGTGAAGGATTTCCAAGACAAGGTCAGAGTTATTTACAGGTGTGATGGAAACTGTAGATTCCCATATTGGGAAGTCTATTAAAGGAATAAATTCAGCCCTATTCCTGAGAAGGCTCCCTTTGTACTCTGAATTAACGGCTGCTTTTAAAAAGATCACTCTGGCAAGCGCAAGGTTTTGAGTTCAATCCAGGGTACCAAAAAAAAATTTTTTTAAATAAATAAGTAAAAAGATCGCTCCACCACGACTTAACTGTAGGAAGAGACAGAGTGTGGATGTTGCCTATAATAAGCTGAAAGATCTTTGCTGTGTCCATCGATTGCTCATTTCATGGGTTCCAAGGTTGACTGAATTTTTTCAGTCAGAAGATTATTTTTTCAGCTTAAAAAAAACAAATAATAAGACTCTTATGACCCATCTTGAGATTGAAATATTCCACCTGAGTAGTACTGAGTCAGAATTCAGAATCATGAACTAAAAGCAAGAGAAAAATGTAGATTAGAACTGAGAGTTCACTGTTCTTAATAATGTTCACACATGCCAAAGCAGTGTAAAAATAGTTATTTAAAGCAGAATTTCCATGCTTCATCACATCACATTCTAAATCCAACTTGTTAGCCAATGTGGTTCTCAATGTCTAGCAAAACAAGAGAAAGGAGATTAATACAGAAAACATCCCTTAGTTTTTTAGAAAGAACTACTCAAAGTGAATCATTCATAATAATGTTTTCTATTATTTCACAGGGCCAGAAACAGGGCAATGTAACCCACAAGATAAACACAAAGCAACTGTAAAATGGAAAGCAAATTTAATGTAGTCTTTAAAATGTAACATTGAGCCAGGGATTTAACTCAGCAGCAGAAATGCCTGCCTGGCAAGTGCAAGGTCATGGGTTCAATCCTGGCTACCAAAAAAAAAAAAGAAACATTGAAAGTTCAGAGAATGCCATTCTGTAAAAATTATTGTTGATCTTTGTAGTCTTCCACCTAGTGTAGCTTTGCTTCCAAAGTTTTCTGTGACCAGACTTTCATCATGTTCCAATCTCAAATTTATAAGGAAAAGCCATCAAATAACTAACGAAGACAGAAACACAGATTGCAGAAAATGCAAAGGGAGA
>RJWT010001975.1:0-38476 GCA_004365215.1 Cuniculus paca | reverse complement strand
TCAAGATACTAGTAAAATAGCAGTGACAGCAATAATGCTTCTTGTTATCTTCAGAATAGTTGCCTACACCTTCAGACATAATATAATAAAAAAAAACACAGAATAGAGTAAAATCAATCAAAACAAAACAATGGAAGCAACATAGGGTTTCTAAACAAGATAATTGGACATCCTCGATGGCTGCAATTATATATTTTGTTATCTTTAAAATAGCTGTCCATGCCATCAAGTATAATAAAATCAAACAAATCAGAATAAAATGAAACTAATCAAGGAACAACGAAGACAATATGAGCTTCAAATCATGATAATAGATTGACAGTGGTCACTTCCTTCCCTTTTTAGATAATTCCACTGCTTTGACTTTCCTGATATGTATTGTGCATTTTGAATCCCACTAACTCCTTTAGTTTGTTATACTAGGGAGAGAACATGAAATTCACCCATGTGACTCTGAACCATTTCATCCATGAGCATGATCTCAAGTTCTCTCTATCCACCTACAAGAGCCTTGAGGTTATCTTCCTTTATAGCTTCCTTTATAGCTTCCTTTATAGCACTACATAAAATGCCATGTCTTTCTTATCCATTCTGCAGTTGGTGGGTAAGTTACCCCTACTTTTTTTCTGGCTCCCTATCACATAGGGCATTGTTCTCTCTCCTTTGACTTTCAGTCTATGAATTTTCTTTCTAGTTAAATCTGTTTCTTGTATAGAGTATATTGATGGATTCTGTCTCCTGATCCACTCTGCCTGTTTTTCTTTCTATTGGTGCATTGAGGCCCTCTACATTAAGTTATGGCCCTCTTGCACTGCACTGTCTCTGCCATGCTATTTCCCTGCCATTGGCTCCCTATTTTTCCTTTCCATTCAATCGACTGCCACCACCTGATGGTCCCCCTCTGCCATTGTTCCTGAGACCACGGTCCATTTTATCTCACTCTAGAATGTCCTTCAGTATTCTTTGTAGGCTTGGTTTGGTGTACATGAATTCCTTGAGTTGTTGTTTGTCATGGAAGTACCTTGTTTCTCCATTAATTTTGAAAGAAAGTTTTGCAGGGTACATCCATCTGGGTGGGAAGTTGTTTTCTTTCAGGACTTGCAATACTTTATTCCAGCCTCTTCTTGACTTGATGGTTTGTGTTGAGAAGTCTGCTGTGTTTCTGATGGGTTTTCCTTTATAGGTGATCTGTTTCTTTTCTCTAACAGCTTTTAATATTCTATTCTTGAGTTGAATTTCTGGGATCTTGATTATTATATGTCTGTGTATAGATTTGTTTTGGTTATGGCTAGCTGCAGTTCTATATGCCTCAGTTATTTGAATGTCACTTTCTTTTTCCATGCTTGGGAAGTTCTTAGAAATTATTTCTGTAAATAGGGTCCTGATGTTATTTGTCTTGACCCCTGATTTTTCACTCACATTTTTAATTCTTAAGTTATGTTTCTTTGAATTGTCTTGCAGTCATTGAATTGTTACTTCCTGAGTCCTTGTTATTTTTAAGAGATCTTTCCTTTCACAATCACAAGCTGCAAACCTGTCTTCAAGGTATGAAAGTCTATCTTCAGTTTCTTTCAAGTGGTTTTGCCAGCTTTCAATGGAGTTTTCAATTTCCTTGATCTCTCTTTGAATCTGTTTTATGCATTCTAAATCTCTCTTATATTGTTCATTCATGGTTTCCCTAATTTTCCTATGCTGCTGTATTTTTTTATCTGTGTCTTCTTTGAGGTGCTTAGTAATTCTTTTATTATGTTTTTCATTTCTTCATTTACCTGCAATAGAATTTGTGTTCTAATTTCTCTTACAGCTTCATGAAGTTGTTTCTTTACTTCAGTTGACATTACTTCAGACATTTCAGGTGTGCGACCCCCAATCTCTTCTGCGTTTACCTCTCCTGGACTTGTGCTGCTTGGGTTGGATGCCAGAGATTCCTTTTTCCTTCTTCGTCTTGACATATTCCTGATTTCTTCCATACATGTGGGTAGTGTGGTCCCAGGCACTTCCGGCATTGGCTACAATTTTTCTAAAGTGAGACTGCTTGGTTTTTCTGGCCAGTGCTGGCTGCAGGTATCTGATGGTGGGTGTCCATGCCTCTGCACTGAGGTGTGTACCAGCCCACAAGGGCCCCTGGAGTTTGCATGGGAGTGGAACTGGCCAGCGCCTGTGAATCTAAGCTGGTTAGGAACCTATGCAATGTCCTGACTGCACACAGAAGCGGAACTCAATCCAAGCAACTTCCATGGGTCCACCCACAACCTGGAGCTGCAGGAGGAAGCTGGCAGCACTCCTGGCCCAGTGCTTATTCTGCTAGACTCCAAAATGGCTCCCAGCCAATTGCTCTCTCCCATGGGGGGAATCAAGTCCTCTGCACTTACCATCAGCCAGCACAGATCTCCTCATCTGCCACTCTCTTCCACCACCACGCCTTTCTGTGGAGACCTCTGGTGTCAACCATGACCAAAACCGTAACCATGACTGTGCATTCCCAGGCTCAACATTTCTTCTTGCAGCGTGAGCCTGGCTCCAGGCTAAGGCACTGCCAGCCACCACCTTCTTCTTCATTTAAATTCTTCTTTTTAGTCTCTCTGTGGGTTTCAATTCATATTTTAGATTCTTTCTGGGTCCAGGGGACCCACTTATTTCCTTCTTGTCCTCTCCATGATGTTGTATTCCAGCATCTGAACTGTTTCTCTCAAAGAGACTCTTTATTCTGCTGCTTGCTCTTCTGCCATCTTTCTGGAAGTGTAACTGAACTGTTGATCACCTCTCCCCAGTGTTATGGTTCTTCTGTGACCCCAAGGGTACATGTGCTACAAGGCTGGTCCATGCAAGATGATGTTAGGAGGTCATGGAATCTTTCTAAGGTGGAGCTTGGAGAGAGTTTGTTAGGTCACTGGGGATCCTGGCTTCAGAAAGAATAAAGCCTTTATCACAGGACCCTGATTAGTTCCCACAAGAATGAGTTGTTACACACACACAAAATCAAGATTTCTGTTCCCTGCAGTTGGCTTCAAGCCTCACTACAGTATCTATTCTGCACATTCTCATACCATTGTGACTTGTGAAACCACCTACCACAAGTCCTCTCTCCATTCAAATCAAGGTGCTCCCTGATCTTGGACAAAGCAATGAATTACACAATCTTCTTTTTTATAAAGCATCTAGACTGAGATATTTCATGATATCAGTGGAAAACAGACCAGTATACCCAATTAACTAATAGTGTCTTGTAGCTCAGCAGTTTAATAGCTACCATGCATTGCAAAGCCAAACTGTCTTTCCCAGCACAGATCCTGGACTCCAGGTCTGAGAGCCATCGTCTGTTCCAGAGTCCCTCCCCACAGGGAAAGGAACCCCCAAGTTATCCAACACAGATGGCTGTGTTCTTTTCACCACCATCTTAGAGGAGCCAGAGAATTGCTTTAGACAGCTGAAACATAGTCACAAAAAGACAGGCATCAAGAGAAAGAAAAGATTCCTCTAGTAGAAACTAATGTACAAGAATATGCTCCAGTCTTGGCAATGATCACTACTATACTGCATGAACTCATGTCACAACATACATCTATCAATGTCAGGTTGGTCTTCTTGTTCCACTTCCAACAGAGAACAAGACAATCCCAATTCTGACAGCTATCCATCAAGTGCCTTCTTTTTCGGTTTGAGCAAGACAGAGAGAAATGATGACCTTGAAGCACTTGTGAGGTATAATCTAGCTCTCCTTTATTTTCTCTCTGAATAAGAGTTACTCCACAACACTGACACTTTTAAATTCTTTTTTGGCAAATCCAAAGATCTTCAACAATGTATGCTATTATTATAATCTTAACCATTACTGCTAACTCCAAAATTCAAAGCCTTAGCTTTTCTTTAGACAAGTTAATATTATTTCAAGAGAAAACTTCAAAACAATTCTTGAAGTCTAACAATCTAATGTATTCCCATAGTTACTCAATATTAGGAAATCCCAGTTAACATATTCCATTGGATGAAAAACTAATACACCAAACTATAGCTTACACCTTACTGGGACTGGAAAATGATACTTTCTCTTTGTGAATAACAATTAAATGATATTTTAGGTGCATGACTGTCAGTCCTGGATAATGGAAAAAATGGCTGCCACATTCTATTTACATAGTCTTTCCAAGGACTTTCAGATTAACCTTCTAAACAAGAAATGATAATGTGTCAGCCACCAGTCCTCAGCTTACATTTAAGGCAACCATGAGATGCACTTCTCTCTAGGTACTCTTACCCACTTATACTTATTACTGCCAACACAAAAAGGGTTCTTCACTAAAGTGTCAGTGGTTAAGTGTACATATCATAGCTGTGTGATCCTGAGCATATTACTTGCCTTTCCTGTGCAGAGAGTTTCTTTCTCTGGAGGTTAAATGGAGGTTATAACAACATATACTTCACAGAACCACCACAAAGTTTAAATGAATCAGTGAATGTAAAGTATTTAGTACAGCTCCTGAGTAGCACTCAATAATACTATTGCTAACAACTGACTGAGAGCAAATAGCTAGTATTCTAGACCAAGTGTCAGCAAACATTTTTGTAAAAAACCAAACAGTTAATATTTTAGGCTTCATAAATCACATAGTTTCTGCAGTGACTACTCAACTCTGGAATTAATTTTAAGTATTAATGTCAATAATATTTATTTATATTTAATTATGTTAATATTATTTTATAATTCAACACATGTGTTGCAATGGACATACTACACACATCCAGTTGGCTGATGATCTTAACTGGAGCTTATTTTGGGGGTAGGGTTTATATTACAAGCTTCCTGAAAAATGCTAGGACTTATTTTCCAGTTAGGTCTTACTTTTGGGGGAAATACAATAGAAATAGCTGTAATACACAAATGTGTCTGGCTCTCCCAAGAGAACTTTGCTTACAAATCGGCCTGCTGGCTAGATTTGATCTTTGTACTAGACTAACGGTCTGCTAGAGTTGCTCTAATATGTAGACCAGCAGTCAAGAAAAGATTGAACTTCAGAGCTCTGTATCTTGCAAGAAACTTTTCTAATTCTTGGCTCAAGCATTATATGAAGTTTTCAGTGTCAAAATCTCTACCTTTTTATTCTTGACCCTGGATATAACCTGGGTGGATTGTGGTATTTGCTGCCTCTGCTAATATTTTGCACCTTGGTTTTGTCCCTTAATTTTGTGATATCCATATATGCTGCCTTTTAAACAAATTAAGCCTATCCATTCATCCATCAATTTAGATCATTATTTCATCATTGATTTACAATTATTCACAAAAGTTGAAGTGTGGTGGTTCTATGCTGGGAACTAGGTGTAGGAACATGAATAAGACCTGCTTAGATTCTGCTTTGAAAGCAAAACAAGCCAATACACTATTACAGCAATATGATAGTATTATCCACAAACATGTCAAATGTACCAGTTGTGTCCAGAAAGGGAAACTTCTTGTTCCTTGTCTTCAGATAACATGTTCCTTTGACTACTGAGCATTGAGCCCATTCTCTGTCTGGAAAACTCATGAGTCCTTTACATCTTGGCTTAAATGGAATTTCTCCAGTGAGGTAGTCTCACTTCCATCATCTCAGGGTCCTTCCAACTTCACAGTGTGGACAGTCTCCTTCACAGTCTTTACAATCATGGAAAAAAATAATTACTTACAGTTACTTTTAAGAGATTATCTTCCTCACTGCTACCTGCCTAGTTTGAAGTAGAAAAGAATCGCCATATTTGGAGAGTTTTAAAGGATAAGTAGACTTCCTTAAAAAGGCAAGAAGATTTAAAAAATCTCCCTAAATTGCAAAAAAAAAAAAAAAAAAGAAGTAAGTTCACTCAGGCTTCTAATTATTGCTGTATTCTTAGTACGTATCATTACATATTTTTACATTGTTTTTAGGTAAGATTTCAGTGACAGAGACCATAAAAGAAATATACAAATATGCAAATAGAAGTAAAGCCTTTATATGAATACAGTCATTTATATCTAAACTGAAAAAAAAGGCAAGAAATAACAATACAGAAAGATTAAAAAAATCAAGCAAAACATTTCACATTCATGTGGAAGAGCGTGACACATTCAGGAAAACACTTAGTTGATAGTTTCTATGACTGAATCTCAAAAAGCAACAATAGTTTGGTGCAAACATTGGGGGGAAAAGCCAAGAATGATAGCTTGTACATGGGCCTATAACTCCAGCAGTCTGGGAAGCAAGGCAGGAAAATCACTGCTCTACCTAGACAACTTGACAGCTTAATGAGACCTTGTCTCAAAATAAAATTTTTAAAGGACTAGACATTTGGCTTAGTGTGAAGGCATTGGGTTCAATCCCCAGTAGAAAACAAAAACAGTCTTCTACTGTGTTTGTGTGAGTTTGACAACTTTAGATTCCACATGTAAATGAGATCATTCAGCTTGTCTTTCTGTTCATGGTCACTGCATATATGTATCAAAGCATCACACTTCATGTCAAGTATATTTAAATTTTACTTGTTTATATGTCAATAAAGCTGAAAGAAGAAAAAAAAATTGGAAAAGCAGGTAGGAGCCTGGTTGCCAAGAAGGGACAGGACAAGGAGTTTACGGAAGTCACTGGAGACGAGTGAAAAGTAAGAGGATGCACGTTGTAAAAAGATGGTTCCAGATGTCACGAGGGAAAAGAAATTTGATGCGAGGAAATCAAAGAGAAAGTTATTGAGAAATGACAGGTGCCTGGATTAAGGAAGGTCCTAAAATTGAGGAGAAAGGAATGAATTTAAAGAAATTGAGGAAGCAGGATTATAGTTGTTCATAATTATTCAGATGCAGGTGGTATGAGAATGAAGAGTTGTAGATGGCATGTTGTGGGGTTTTGCATCGTGTGACTTGTGATATGAGTAAACTGAGGTATCATTAATATTATAAATACAAGAGGAGTTACGTTCTGGTTTAGATCTAACATGTCCCTCAAATTTTTCAGTGTACAGAGGTAGAGGTTTGGGAAGGTGATTGAATCATATGGGTGCTATACTCATGACATGAATCTATTGATGTGTTCATAGATGAAGATGCTGTTAGGATGTAGTGCCCTGTTGGAAGAAGGTCACTGGAGTCATGGCCTGGAAAGTATATCCTTATTCCTGGATCCTTCCTTCTTCCTCTCTCTGCCTCCTAGCAGCCATAGATGAGGCAATTTCCTTTGCCATGACCTTCCAGCAACCCACTTCTGCATGGAAACTGGTCACCCATGGACTGAAACTCATGAAACTGTAAGCCAAAATAAACCTTTGTCCCTTTTAACTTTCAGGTGCTTGCTATTTTGTCTTAGCAACAGAAAATGATGAGTACATGGTTCAAGTTTGGATATAAGACAGTAATTTTGCATTTACTCAGTCTGAGATGACTTTGGGCCTCCCAGTAAGAATATTAATAATCAGTTGAATTCGTGGATTAAAACTTCAGGAGACAGATGTGGGCTAGATGTGCAGATTTGGAAACTATCAATAAATGAGGAAGGATTGATGCAACAAGAACTGAGTGATAAGGAGAATGTGCAGGATGAAAGGAGGAGGGGGCTGAGTTTAGTACATTCAGAAGCACCAGCACTTAAACTCCCTACTCTCTTCCTTCTGGTACATCGTCATCATTTTCTGGTGACTCACACTTCTTTCCATGCAATACCCCTCACCCTGCCCCTCCTGGCACAGATCTTGGTTACTCCCACTATCAACCCAGAGTTCATACTTTTTTCCAAGGAAATCAAACTCCAACTTCAAGTGCCTTTAGAGAAAACTATGAAAAAGAAACTAAGTAACTCTCAAGGCTTCAGCCCAATGATAAATAATCACAAATTTGTTGGTGATTGCTGATTAGTTTACTCCAGCTGCTGTAACAAAGTGCCACAAACAGAGTGAGTTAAATAACAGATCTATTGTCACAGAGTCCTGGAGAGTTAAAATTCCACAATCAAGTTTCATCAGGGTTGGTACCATCTGAGAGCTGTTACACAGAGAATCTATTCTGTGCTTCTCTCCAACTTCTCAAAGTTTTCTGCAATCAACCTTGGGCCAGTGGACAGATCACATTGTTCTCTATCTTATGTTCACATGCTATTCTCCTTCTGTTCATATGTCTGCGTCCAAATCTCCTTTTCTTATAAGGATACTACTTACATTGGATTAAACACCACCCTTAAAGAAATCTTCTTTAATTAACTAATTACAGAAATCTATTTCCAAATAAGATCACATACTGTGATATTGGGGTCCAGGACTGCTAACATTTAGGGGGATACAGTTCAATCCACTACAACTGCTGAACACCATCCATTTAACTTTTAAATTTGCATAGAAGTTATGACTGTGGGTTAGCAGTGAAGTCCAGTGGCAGAACACTTGCCTAAATGCACAAGATCCTGGATACAGTCACAAAATATTATTTCTTTTATAAATTAACAAGTGAGAATGAACTGGAAATTTTGGAAACTATTATAGCTATTATTTCCTATAAAACATTAGTAATTTATGTCCATTAGCTCAGAATGATTAAGGGTTACATAAAGAACCATTAGTGATCCAAATGACAATTATGCAGACATCAGTCTATGGTATGATCACCATGATAACTTCCTACTTACAACAAAACATGGGATGAGGCTTTCAGCAATTGTTCCTGTCACTGTTTTTAGGCTTCACAATTATCTATATCATCACCCCAGTGTAATGGCTTCATAGAAGATGTCCTCTTTCAGCTCTTACTAAAGACTCAAAATTTAGGGTTCCAGCCATTAATCCTTGAATAACCATCAAGGCATCAAATTGTCTCTGTCCCCCAACCCCTAGAAACTGAGTTTCCACAGAGTCATTTCCCAGCTGGTAGTGTGGCTGGGTACAGAGGCGTCTGCACAATCCTATGTTCCAACACTAACTCACTATATCACACCACAGAGTCATTTCCCAGCTGGTAGTGTGGCTGGGTGCAGAGGCGTCTCAGGGTGTCTGCACAATCCTATATTCCAACACTAACTCACTATATCACACCATTTTGCCATGTTTCTGAGCAACTATTCTTGATGAAATTCAGCCTTCTTTGTATTGACTTCAAAGCTTCTTCCCAACAACTTAGAACTGAATTTGTAGTTACTGACACACCTCTAAACCCCATTCCACACCTGAGAAAAGAGATCAAAAGCTCAGTCTTCTTTATGATCCATGTGACACAATGCTCTACTAGAGTCCTCAAGGTGATTATATTTTCCTCCCATTTCTTTCAGGGAATCTTCATTCAAATGAGGTTTTGTCAAATAAACCAGAGCAAACCCTTTTATTTTTACTGTGTCTTTGCACTTTTGCCTACTCTGAAACCTATTCCCATGCATATAATATCTCCCTCACAATATAATCATAAATATTTGCATAATGTTTTAGATAATCCTATGAGGAGATATATTCTGCTAATCTCATGAGGTAGCTACAGTCTGTATGAGCTTCCATTCAGGTGGCAGGATGGCTACAACATGGGTTTCAAATGCTAGCATATTTATTATTTATTATATTTGAAGAGCCATAAATCAGTTGACCTATTAGCCTCAATATAATCAGGATGGTAAGTGGAAGGCTACCTTGATTTCATTTAAAATTCTTTTCCTCTCTTCCTTTCCAAGCTAATTCTAAAGCTCATTCAGATTCTCCTCATAATCTTTGTAAAATACCCATGTATCAGAATCCCCACCTTGCTAGAAACAAAATAGGGACAATAAGTATTTTGGCATAAAATCCACTCCCTGACTCAGAGCCAATAGTGATATAATAAATTTTAAGTGCAAAATTCTTAATGTGAGGTTGTTGCCAAAACAGAGAGGACATATATTGTGAGTCACTGAAGAGAAAAATTACAAAGGGTTTGGGTTGGCTGAATTTAACTGGATTGTTAGCCATGGGGCAGAGGGGAAAAATAAGAAAGTGAAGTTCTAGAAAATGAAAATCTACTTTTCCAGGAAACTAGCTGTTCAGGGACATGGATGGCAGGTGAATGATATCCCCACAATATCCAGGATGACCTAGTAAAATGAGTTAGGTTTGGGGGCACAGAAGAGATGATCTAGGCAGCAAAGCAAGATGCCTTGGAGCATCTTACACAATATACATCATCAAGCTGTGACCATCTGTGAAGTCATCGTGCCCTCCAGCCAAAAACAAAAACTGACAATAACTAAAGTCCAAATGGTGAGGACAGGCAAGAGAGCCAATGCCACAATGAAGAACCCAGGAGATGACAGAACAAAGATGATGGAAGATTCTGCGAGAGACTGTGTAATGTCTCAAAACCAGGGAACTCTGTATTTCTCACTAGGGAGGAGCCTCAGGCACACTGCTTTGACCTCCTCTTGCTATCAAGACTACCCACAACCTGTACCCCATCCTGTTTCTGTCCAAGGTCACTCGTGTGTTGAAACATCTTCCTGTCTAGGTGTCTGGCCAGCTTTTCAATCATGCTAATAGAAAAGCAGATTTCTCTGTGAATGAGACCAGAATAAAATTAACAGACTTTTATTCCTTACCACTCTTAGAATAGTCTGCAGTGTATTTACCAGTTCCATTACTACTTCTGACATTTTTCTCATTCCTTTTGACTTGAATCATTTGAAATCACTTTTCAACCAACTTTGGGAGAAGAGTCAGTTGCATGTGCTGTAAATTTTCCCTTGAACTTTCTTAGAAGGCAAATCAAACTAGCAAGTGAAGACTTCTTTGAGGAACCCCGGCCCAGGAGAACTAAGTAATGTGAATACTGGCTTCTTACTTGCCTCTCTTCTTCTTGGTATATAGTATCTTCAATCTGACAGTCAAAGGTCAGACTTTAAACTATACACAAAGCCTAGATTTGCACTTGGTCCTTCTCACTGACCAATCTGTAAGGAAGGGGGTCTGATGAGGCTGTTGCCAAAAGCACTGAAGACCCAGAGGTAAAGGTCCTGGTAATGAAGGCTCCTCTTCCAGCCATTCTTCTACTCTTTTTTTATTCATGGGATAACCACAGCAGCACATCAAGTAGCTACTAAAAATTGTCAAGAATGCTGCATTGTATTGAGTTTTGCATAGATTAAATGAATCAGAAAATACAAAAGGATCTCAACAGCTTCCTTTTTCTAAATAAAAAAAGTACAAAAGAGTTGGAAGCTGAAGATTTTTAGTGCAATATAGATGCTATTGACCAAACAAATTTAAAAAACATGTCCAGAAAATGCAAACATAAGCAGTTCCAGCTCCAGAGGGAAATGCTGCCAAAGACCTTGTCCAGCACAGCCTGGCTCCTGGCTTTGTTTGCTTCTCCTTCTGTTTGCTGCATTCTTGCTCTGTACTGCCACATGCTCAGTGCTTCTGGTCCAGCACACACTATGGAATGAGGAGTGCACAATACACGCCAAGAAATTCATATTTTCTAGCTCACTCTGAGTGTTGGTGCTGATTGTTTCTACTGGCCCAGGGGGTTCCACTGGGCCTTTGTTACTCAACTTGACGGTGTGTGTGAGTGCATCTCTGACTCCAGTGTTCATGCTGTCCAGCCTCCAGATTCTGCTCTGATGGGTTTCCTTGGCTTGGTCTCCTTTGTGCTCCTCCCATGTGTCCTTGCCAAGGCCCTGGCCTTAGAGTGCCACATTCACACATGAATTTTCTGACTTCTTTAGACCTTAACCCTATTCAGAACCCCCCGCCTGGACAATTTCCAGTGCTTTCTTAATGCTATTCTACCCCCTGCCCTGAGAGAGCAAATAATTTATGGATTTCTCAAGGATTACTTAGTACTATGGGTTTATGGATTTTTGCTAAGAGGTAGAGATGGAAACATAAATCCGTACAAGCATTCTCTGCTCTGTTAGGGGATAAAATGGTGACCATTATGCACAACCACACAATAACTGAAATGAAGATATGAAGTAGGACATGAGTTCACAATATTTGAAGACTAGGAATTAACGACTATTAAGCAAAGAAGTAAATTTTTTAAAACTTAAACAATTACATTTTTATATAATGAAGATTTTCATATCACTTTGCACAAATGAATAAGTAAACTCAAGACACAAATTTCTGGGGCAATTATTTTGATGTAGAGTTAAAAAACCACTTAAAGGACACACCTAACTTCCCCATGACAGTATGGCCAGTTATAACTGGCACCATTATTAACTGCAGTTTCCCTTCTCTAAATTGTCACCCAATACCACTGTCATATGCAAGAAATAGTTAAGAGGCTTGATTCTATTACATTTTATCACTGACCTATTTCCTTTTTTTGTCACTTTTAGTTTCTTCTGCTTCTTCCGAAGAACTCAGTCCCTAAAAAGATGCACAGTTACCACCTATTTCAGAATAAATTCAGAGTCGATAGCTTATCAGCTCAAAAATTTGTTCCAGGCTGATAGAAATCCTATTTCTGTCATAGACTAACAAATTAACATAGGAGAGAGATGATGTAACTCTGCTCAAGAAGCTATCAGGGGACCTGAAAACTGTATCAGAATATGCTTCCTAGCACCAGGAAAACTCTTCTAGACAGGAACTATATACATTATCAAAAGTTCCAAGAATTACTGCAGTCAGCCAAAGATGAGCAGGCATTGAAAGTTGAGTTCTTAAAACTGGCCCTGGAAAAATAGTTATATTCAAGTAGTTATAAAATACTTTTCAAATCAACTAACGCAATAGCTTTTTATAAACAGGGCTAAAAGTACAAATACAGATGTCTTTAGCAGTTTGTAAGGAGAGAAACCCTAAATAAAATAAATACCTGTGATTCAGACCTAAAAATAATCTCTAGTATCAATTGACTGTGTAAGAAAAAGAAGAAAATTTTTAAAATAAATAGTCATGGTATTTTTGTTGACAAAAGAGTAGAAAATGGAACCCAAAAGAGTGAGAGTCCTTTGGGAAGGTGACAGAAAGTTAACACTGAGGATTAATCAAGCCTCAAATCAACCAAATGGAAAAGTACAAGGTGGAAGAATCCATCTGGAGACTAGCTATGGTCACAAAGCTAATTGAGAGAGGGAGAGGGAGAGAGAGAGAGAGAGAGAGAGCGAGCTCTGTTCCCTGCAACCCAGAACATATTTTACACAGCAATAGTTTTCCATGACTAGTATCTACTACTAGTTAAACTTCTGAATTTTTTAATTTAAAAAAAGAAACCGAAGTGCTTTCTGTTTAGTGATTGAGAATCTAATGAACTCCAACATTTTCCTAAAGATAAAGTGCAAATGCAGTAAAACACAAATTCTACAAAAGATTCTAGGGGATTCACAGACCACTGCTCAACCAGTGAACCCACAGTCATATATTTAAAATCACTGCCTAGACTAATTGGGAAAAAGTGTTACGAAGATAGATTTGGTCGGAATGTAAACTGGTGCAACTATTAAGGAAATCAGTATTAAGTTTCCTCAAAAAACTAACACTAGAAACTCCATTTGACCCAGCTATTCTCCTTCTAAATACCTTTCCAAAAGAGTTAAAGACTGGATGTTCCTTGAAAGCTTTATGTACTCATAGGTGGGGCTTTGGGGAATGACTGGATCATGGATATGTGGTACTGGATTAGACCACTGATTTGTTTAACGCAGTTCTGGGTGTGGATGATGAATTTACTGAAAAGAGAACCCACCCCAGGTGTGGGTGACACCAACTAATAGGATTGTAGCCTGGGTAGAATGAGAAAGGGAAAGATGAAGGAAATCTTGCTTCCTCCTACCTGCCATGCCATGAACTATTTCTCCTCTGCTCTACTCTGCCAACTGAAACCTCTACCACATGTGAACTAAAATAAACCTTTCCTCCTTTAACTCGCGGGTGGTCAGGTATTTTGTCCCAGCAATAAGAAAGTAAGATGAAGACATACTACAATGATACATGATTACCCATGTTTATATCAGCATAATTCACAGTAGCTAAACCTTGAAAGACCCTATATGTTTGTCAACAGATGAACAGACAAGGAAAATGTGGTATTTATAGACAATGGCATATTACTTTGCTATAAAGAAAAGTAGACTTGAGTCATTTGCAGAAAAATGGTTGCACCTTGAGATCATAATGTCGTGATATAAATCAGGCCCAGAATCCATCTGGAGACCAGCTACAGTCACTAAGCTAATCCAGAGTGATAGAGAGAAGGAAAGAGAGAGGGAGAGAGAAGCTGTGTACTCTGCTCACTGCGACCCAAAATGGAAAGAAAGAGCAAACTAAAAGATAGATAATAAATAGAGAGATCTTTCAAATGGGAAAGGGATCAAAAGATTGGGGCAGGAGGAAAGGAGGTGAAAAAGGAATTGAGATGTGTTATGTACATTTACCAACTCCACCCAAGGAATGCAACCATTATGTAATGTAATGAAAAACTAAAACCTAAAAGCTAGAAACTAAACAAAAAGAATATACTATCATTTATTTTACTTTTGACTATTTAGATTTGTTCTTGTATTTTATTTTTATAATTATAAATACTACCACAATAAATATTTGAGCTCCCTCCCAAAAAAGATAGTAGTCTCTTCATAACATTTCAAAGGGTATAACTAAGAAGGGGGCTTGGGGTGTGATGTTCTGATAGCTGCAGCCAAAATCTGTGAAAGGCATTGGACCTAAGTTCTCACATACTGAAGATAATATTTGAAATGTTCTTAGTGAGTTATGACCTTACTAACAATCTACTAATAAAAGTATCTCTAGGTCAATAAGTGTTAATACCTTATTTTTTTTTCTTTAGTCTCTCTTATGTATATATTGCTTCTGTTTTTCTTTGTTTTTCATTTACCCTCTATCAACCTTCTCTCATTTCAATTGCTTTATTTTTCTTATCACCAGTGACCTCTATGACCAACTATGAAGCAAAAGCCAGGACCATGTTTCCACTCAGCTACAAGAACTGGAATACATCCAGCTTCTTGAAAAGTTTTTTTCATTTCACAAACAGTGCCGACAGAATTTCACATGCTAAGGCAGGGTCATCCACAGCAATACACAGCAGTGAGACTGAATTTCTCAACACTAAAGCTCACTATTCATTCAGTCATCAGGTGCAGTTTTCTGTCACAGTCTCTCTGAATTGGTCACATATGGACAAAGGATGCCTGTTCTCTGATGATCTGGAAAGGGCCATTATGAAGAGAAGTGATCAGCAGGCCAGACACAGAAAGCAATCAGCAATAAGCGGGCTTTCTAGAACAAATGCATCACTTAGAGTATGCCTATAGTGGCAGAAAACTCGGAAAATAGCAGCAGTCAGTGTTGGCATAGACACAGTGAGAACAGATATTTGTGGGCATCAGTCTTTCACACCACATTCAATACGCTAAGCTCAGGTAACAGGGTCATTTTCTACCATAGAGGACTCATGAAAATTTTAGAATACCGCCAAATTTTTCAAGTAGTTTTGCAAAGGCAATGAAAAGTCTTGGTTACTGGGTTATCATTATGCACTCTAAGACAAAACATTGTGCATCTAAATTTGGTTTGGTCAGGCAGCTGCTGAAGTGCAGCAAAGCATAGAGAAGAGAGAAAAATAGTAAACATGCTAGACCCAGTTTATGTTGCTCCCCTGAGTGGTACAGGCTTGAAAAATAACAGGAACGCTTTCAAGCACTTACTAAATGTAAGGCAGTGTTCCATGCCATAGTGATTTTCAAATCCAACAGTCCAGAAAAATTATCTAAATGAGCTTTAAAAAAATTAGATCCCTGACACTCTCCCTAAATGCCCCTAAATTAGAGTCCCTAAACTAATGCCTTTGACTCTAGGTTTCCAAAAGGCACCTTGGGTGATTCTGACGTACTGCCAGTGGTTTTGGTTGAAACTACTGCCACAGGACATATAGAATTAATAACACAGTGTTCTGCCCTTATGTATTTTAGAGAATAATTTTTTAAGAAAATGTTTAAGTGTAGGTAAAGAGCCAATGTATCAAGCATTAACTAATAGTGTAGCAATGCAAGGAAGGTCATAATGCAGTAAATAATGTTCAGTTTTCATTCCATTCTTGGACTACGCACTGAGAAGTGAAAGTTATGATGCAAAGATTGAGCAGAACAGAAAAGCATCCCTTTGTTTCACTAAATTATTTTACGCTCTAATCAAAATGTGTAGGGTTACAAATGGCCAACAATTGTAAGGGGGAAAATGCAAGTAAAAAAGATTTAGCCATAGCCAAAGTGACTTTTCCCACAGTCTTTAGCATATAAATCTTCCTAAACTAACAATTAGCATAGAGCAAATGATCAAGCAGCATTTCTAATAATAATAAAAGCACATTAGAAGAAAAATGTTAGTATCTTTTAAATTTTTACTATCCCCTATAAAATCATTTTCATTTTAATTTGCCTAATTAAATTGATCACATTTGTCTAGCACTAATTGAAAAGTAT
This sequence comes from Cuniculus paca, assembly GCA_004365215.1. Taxonomy (NCBI): domain Eukaryota; kingdom Metazoa; phylum Chordata; class Mammalia; order Rodentia; family Cuniculidae; genus Cuniculus; species Cuniculus paca. Next base: position 22,082 of record RJWT010001975.1, on the reverse strand, counting down.
TATTATAAATTGTCTTTGTATAAAAATAAAAGGGAAAAATAAATACACATGTGTACAAGGTAACCCCCAAAACTTAACCAAGTGCTTGATAAATTCTGTATGTTGCGTGTTCAAAACCCAAGTTCTAGCCATTGGTCTTGAGTCTGACTCTACCAGCTCGAACGGCTCCCACTTTGCAAAGATGTAAGACAGACCTTGGCTACCAGTCAGCAGAGCTCTTTAAAGTTGCCCACCATCACACCCTGATTTTTGGCTACTGGTTGCCATACAATTTTCAAGAGTGCTATTAGAACTCTCTGACTCTATCTTTGACCCCAAAACCAACTCTTCCTGTGCTGCAATATGCTGTGCTGCTTATGCCCACTGCCCATGCTAGTCTCTTAGTCAGCATACATTTCACAATATAAACAATATTTCTAGCAAGAATTCTCTTTGCTCTTGAAATGTTGTACCTAATGGCATCTTACAACCAGTAGATTATTTTGAGATATGAATAAACTAATCTAAGCTATTTTTGCTTTCTTCATATTAGTTCATCATAGCATTTGCTGTCTGTACAAGTGCAGAGGAAATTTAAAATATTTTATTGACTCTTGGCAAATTTAAAATTCCATACAAGAAAACACTATATGTATGTACAGGAGAAACCATAACAAGTGACATAAAACAATAGAGAGCAAGCATAAGAGTTGCAGTATATCTTAGCCACTTTTCTCTCATTGCTGAAACAAAATACCCAACTACCAAAATTAAGTGAGGAAAGGTTTATTTATCTCACAGCTTATGGAGGTTTCAGTCCATAATCAGCTGGCTCCAAGACAGGGTGGCATGGCAGAAGGGCAACCATTCATCCTCAAATGGATGTGAGAATTTATACCAACTGTTCTATATCTTAAAGACTATGTTTGTTAAAAGGAAATTGAAATAAATCAGGGCTCTTAACTGGAGGAAAGAAGACTTAGAATCATCATGAAGAATTTCCCAACTCATCCCCACCCGCATTGTGCAGGAATTCCAGACATAGTTTACCTTCCATACCTTGATGTAAAAGCTTTCAGAATACAAGGATAGCTGGGCAAATGTAGTTCATAAAAAGTGCCTGTCATCCTTTTCCACCATCCATTTGAAAAATCACTTAGTTAGATTGTCTCTATTCTCTGTACTCAGAAAAATCAGCAGCATATTGGAAAAGTCTGATATATGGTCTTAACAAATAAGAAGAACAGAGAAAGGCAGTAGATTCTCAAGTCTTTATGGGTATAGAAATTCATGTAGTGAATCTTTATCACCTGCTTTGATCCAACAGTACTTGGAATCATGGTTAGCAAACAAATACAAACACTCAAGACTGTCGTCAGAGTCCTGGACCACATGCTGCTTATCTTCTTTCATTCTACCCCTCAAGATTCTGACTCTGTGCCCTCTTTCAGAATGAGATTCCATATAGTAATGTAAGCATACACAGCACTGACTGGAAAATACATGAATTTAGTCAAGTGAGCTCATTAAATATTTCCTCAAGCCAGTGTCCCCTCAGCTGAGCCCCAGAATGCCATTCAAGCACTGTCTGGCACCAGCATAGCTATAGCAGAAGGAAAACCAGAGTAGAAAGGGACAATTACCTGATTGCAATGAAACTATAGTAAACCATTAGATTGCAAGTAACTTGTTTTGCAAGTACTCTGCAAGACCAGCAAATATTTCTAATAAATTTTAACTTGATAAATGAGTAATGTCTTGAAATACAAGCAGTATGTGACAACAAACATCACATTGATCATAACTGAGCCAATGGTTCTTCTCTGTCTCTGTGTTTTGTCTGTCTGTCTATCTGTCTGTCTGTCTGTCTCTTTCTCGCTCTCTCCAGGAATATTGTGAGTGATCATCTCCCAACAGCAAGAGGTGATAGAGGAGATCTCATGTGCAAAAGAGGAGGAGAAAAAGGTGGAGGAAACCCTCACTTCAAATGAGATTAGGCAGATATGGAAAATGTGGGAAACGGTGCAAAATTTTGTAGAAAAAAACCACCCAAATAAGGCTGCAGCAGTGTGAGTGATTAACCTGTTTAATGAAAATACAATATCACATTTACATGAAATTCTCAATAGGAGGCAAAAGCAAGTATCACTGGATAGATTCCTTCTTAAAACTGCATGGTAAGAAAAGGATTCTAGGGGCCGAGAAAATAGCTCAGTGGCACAATGCCTGCCTGGCAAGCCCTAGGTCATGAGTTCAATCCCCGTTACCAAAAGAAAAACAACCAAAAAAAAAAAAAGAAAGAAAGAAAGAAAGAAAAGGATTCTACTGAGCCAATGGATAGCAATGATTCCATTAGCAACAGTAAAGTAATCCTACACAATAACCCTCCTCTCTCTTGTCTCAATCAACACCAACCATGAAAGTTTTCAAAGGTAAGTGCAGGCTAATTTATTTATTTTTCTTTATTCCTTGTATTTTCTTTATTAGTTTGTATTATACCACAATACTGTAATCATTTTATATGAATATTTTTAAGTTTTGGAATGAATCATCTGAATTTTCATTATTTCTAATGGGAAAATTTCTTTTGATATACAAGTGCTTTGGATTATAAGCATATTTCCAGGAAAAATTTATGCTTGCAAACCAAGGTTTGCTGTATTTTCCTTTCACTAACATCACAAACACATGTAATCATGCAGCACAATTCTAGGGCTAATTGCAGAGACTTGGAAAATTCAATCAAGTAAGAGACCCTTAAACTTCAGCACCATTAACCTCCCTCTAAATCTCCCTGGGGTTTTGACAGCTATGGCAGCCAACAGAGCAAAGACAGAGGCAAACAGGAACTATTATCTGTGTGAAGTAAATAAGGTAGAATCCAAATTTAATTCTAACTCCATAGTAGGAATTTAACCAATCTTTATAATGGGCTAGCACATCACCAAAAACTATTGAGTCACCCAACAGTAATGACTCATAAAGAAGGAGGAGATAAGTGTTGGGTCAGATTGTTCTTTGCAAGTGGGAAATATATACAAGTTTGAAAATTAATGTTCAATATTTACATTGTTTTTAAGTACACATTGTGGAATTTCAGAATTGACAAAATCTTCTTTCCTGGTGAGGATATACAGATGAGACAATAAGAAAGAATCATAGAAATTGTGAATTTTGAGGAAGCAAATGACTTTAGGCCAATCCTAAAGCAGAAGTTGAGAGAAGTTGGAGACACCCCCAACAGTTGGGTGTCTCAGTGAGTCAAGGCTAGGTTGCCCAGAGAGAAAGAGTATGATCACCTCCATCCTGCTTGGGCTCCTGCCTGTAGGGCAGATTGATGGTCAGCCTAGGAATCATGGGCCAATCACAAGCCCCAGTCCCTTCTTGGAGATGGGGAAAAGTAAAGTCGGAGGTGAAAGGTTGGAGGTCATGCTGAGGCATTTAGATTTTATCCCACAGTCATGGGGGCTGCTTGTGATCAACATGGAATCTGGCAACACAGTTGTTGTCATAGTGGAGAGCTTGGACTGACAAAAATGATCCAGGAGAGCATACCGAGCAGTTGGCAGTATGTGACATGAAGGCCACAGAACTTGAAGCTCCACAGAGGAGATGTGTCAATACTCTTCACTGGGCCCCCCTCCAGAGAATCCTCACTCACAGTTCTCCCACATCTTTCCTGAGACAATTGCGCATCGCAAGTCCTCAGGGACAGGGTCCTATCCCAGCTTTGCACTCATACCTTTGTAACCAGTGCTGTTCAATTTGAGGAGAAGGATCAAAGAACATGAAGGACTCCCCAGGGGATAGGATCATGATGGGGACTTTCCTCTGCCCTGCTAATTTATTATCTGCAAGATAATCAATATCCTGGGCCAAATAGATTACATCATCCATGCTTGAAGATTTTCTAAATCCTAACAATATAAAGTAGTATAAGAAACTCAACTTCAGTGTCTGCCTGAGCCCAGCCTGTCTGGGTTACTTAGACTCCCCCCAGGCAATTTCCTGTCAAGATAGACAAGCTTTAGAACTCCTCCTTAAAGTACCTGTTAGAGACTCAGCACTGCCTTCTCCGCCTGATTAATTTCCCAAGGGTTCTAAGTGCTTGTTTTAGAACTATCCTGCTTCAGAGCAAGAGCTGAAAGGATCACAAAGGATCACAAATGATCAGGGAGCCAGATGGTGTGGCCTCTGTGGGACTTAGGGTGCAGTTTCAAACACAGTAAAGAGGGCTGCAGCATCCATAGTACTAGAAGGATGGGGACGAAGAGTGCCATTTTCTATAAAAGAAAAACTTCTCTATTCTAAAACATTTTCACAAAAAATAGAAAAGTAAATCCTTGTATGTGGTTTTTTTTTTTTTCTGGGAAAAGATGTATATGAATCTGTGAATACACACACACATTCTTCAAAGAAATGATGTATCTGTGACATTCTAAAATTATTTTAAACATGCCTTCTCATCTATAATGAGAAGGAAAACTGCACCATCATTTCATGACTGGTTGCTTTAAAGAAAATAATAAAGTCCAGAGGGGTGAGTGACTAATTCAAGTTCAGACAACAATTCCATCAGGCAAAGAATTCTCATCTTCTCTCAAATCACTTTTTTCCAACTACACAAACCCACTCCTCTAAACAATGGGGAAACATAAGATAAAGAAGAATTGAGAATAGGTCTGCCTGGGCTTTTCTGTTAACTCTTATTATACTATGTAGGACTCCAACCGATTTATCTCAGTTCACTGGGGCTCCTGGCTTCATCTGGTTAAAGGGAATAATCATATAGCTGCCTGCTCTGTAAGCCCATTGTAAATTAAATAAAATAGTATGTGCTAAATACTGGTATAGGTAAGCAAACTAAATTATAAAAAATATAACTAGCTCTACCAATGTTACTCTCTCATCAAAATGATCGTGCATATGTGAACCCTAGGTGGCTTCTTTTACTTTAATTTGTTACTTAAAGAAACAAAGAATTAAAAAATCCTAAATGGGTTTGTAAGATAGTACAACCTACCAACGTAAAATTTCCATGAAGTGTATACATTTTCTGTCTGCCTTCTCAGATGAACTTCTCTGCATTAAAATATACTTTAAGATGCTAATTTTCCCAGGAGTTTACAAGAGAAAAAGTTAAACTTATTCGTGAATCATAAACCTAAAGTTGATTGATTCACAGCTCACTTTCCATGTCTTGCTCTTCATGTTATTTTCCCAGATTTATGATAGTTGCAAAATACATGATGCTCCTATATTTGGAGGCGGCCAGCTAGAACCACTGACTTCTACTGAATATGATTGCCCCCAGTTTCCCACCAGCCCTCTCAGAATACAAGAGATGGAAAGCCATGCTATCATTTTTCTTCCTTATTCTTACTGGATGGTGATTTTCAGACTTAGCTGCCTATGAGAATCTCATGAAGAATTTTTAAAACACTGATTCCTGAATCCCACCATCAGAGAGTGTTAGTTGGTCTCAGAGCAGTGTGAGCGCTGGGTTTTATTCAAAGCTTCCCAGATGATTCTAAAAGGTAGCCTTGGTTGGAGGGAGTTACCAGGTTCACATGGTAGAGGCTAGGACCAGGGACCAGCTTGGGCATTCATTCTCCAGGAGGCCACCTTGCTAAGTCACACTGCTCACATTGTCTTCTGATCCCCCAAAGCACCTCCTCCTTAGACCCTTTCAGAATAGCATGCTTACATATTCCTCCTCGATTCTTCCCCTTAAGCCCTTGAAAGCACAAATCATTTTTCTCTCAGCTCTAACATGGCAAACAGAAGTTGCACACAGGTGGTGCTCAGCAAATGTTTGCTACACTAAACTTATAGTGCTTAATCCTTCTGCCTCTCTGACCGAAGTAACCAGGTTAGAGCAACTCTTTGCAGAATAACAGGACTGTGGTGTTACACTAGAAACACTTGAAAGATGCCCCAAAAGTCTTCCTGTGACCCAAAGAGCCCCTCATCAATAAGTCAGAAGCGGGTATCTGGCAGCTCTGGAGCTGATAGTTTATAACTTTCAAAGTGCCCTTTCTAGGACCTCCTCAAGTGTGAATATGATTAAAGCCTCTGAATATTACCTCTTCCACTGTGTCTGGTACTGGTTCCCGCTCATTGTTCAGATAAGACGAGACTGATTGAATGTGCATATGTCTCAAGTGAAAGCAGGCAGGAGATAATGAAAAGGGCTGATTGCAAAGTCCTTATCAACTCAAGAGAGTTCTGAGAACCACAGAGCTCGAGGACGGCATGCAAACTTAACTACGAAAGTCATGAAGTGGAAATGCACGTGCTGTGCATTACGGGCCCCTCCGCAGCACCGCCCCTGAGTCTACAGGCTCCTTAGGCACAGAAAGAGTCACATTCCATGAGGATGGGAGCCCCTTCTTACAGCTCAGCAGACCTAAAACTGCCTGTGGTGGGGACAATCACAGCAAATGGAACAAAAGTCTACCTTCATTATTAATAAGCTTCAAATAGATCAAAATTACTTATGGTAAATGTTTCTGCTTTCTGCACCTTGGCCTTGGCTGTCCTTCCCCATCCTCCATGCTCCTTTCAGATCATATAACCAGTTCCCGAGAAGCTCTCATTATGAAGTCCTGCTCCAAGTTTCCATTGGCTGTCATTGCAAGCACTGCCTGCCAACTTTGCATTGAAGAGGTCACTGCTAACTCAACCAAGAAGTTATGATGAAGGTCTACATTGCAGTGATGTGCTGTAATTATTGTTGATATGTTGCTACAATGAAATAAAGTTTAATTCTCAACTCTTATCCCATTGCTGCCATGACAAAGGATACCTTAAACTTTCCAGTGTCAGTCCATTCTTAGAACAAATTATCCTCACTCTCCAATGTCCAAAAAATATCCCCTCCCAAGGAGGAGTAATGAAAGTTCCTGACTTTAGAGATAGATAACCTGTGTTCAAAGCTCAAATCCATTGATTACAAGCACTATTATCATGCTTGTAACAAAAATCAGGCTTTAACATTCTCATCTATAAAATGTAGGCCATAAAATATCTTCCAGTAGACCAGTACCTCACAATTTACTTCTGAATTTTAAAGTAAGACAGATTTTGTCAAATTGTACTCATAGAACTAATGAGCACCTGGCCACTCCTCTTTAGTTCCTAAAAGGAGTAAATTTATTCCTTTGTCTTTTTTCAGCCTACAATGCACATCAGTCTACAGAATGACTTTGGCTTTTTTCTTCCCCATTATTTTTACTTAAATGGAGATTTTTTTAAATTATCTTTCTGTTGTTAAAAATGTCCATTGTATCTCTCTAAATCTTGGAACTCTGGATAGCTGTCAGATAGCTTCAGTCTTGACTACTACTCTGGCTCCCCCTCTCTGCTGTGGTTCTTTTTCATTGGCTACTTTCTTCAGTTACAGCAGCCACAAGGGTTCCAGTCCAGTCACAGCCTGGAAATTATTTTTCTCCTTAAGTCTGTTATTCATGCTTCTGAAAAACAAAACTGAGTTTCAAAAAGAAAAAACCACCATTATCATACTTTTAAAAAACATACTGATGTTTCAAAAAAGAATTGACTTTAGGTAAGTCTTGTAGTTAAAATTACCTTAATGGAATTAGGTATTTTAAAAACTGCAAAGAAAAAAGACAAAACTCAGGTAAATCAAGCATCGAAATAAGCTAGTAAGATAAGGATGGGAAGGAAAAACTTATTGGATATTGCTGCAGGATTTTCCTGTGGAAAGAGGAGACACCGAGGCTTTTTTCCCAAGAAGTAGCATTATTTGTGCTGGCATTGACTCCATAGACTCATATCCAAAGGCTGAGTGCTGAACATGGCATAATTACAACCTTTTATACAACTTTTGTATCTTCGTCTCCCTTACATGGGCACACACTAGCATTTTACATTGTTAGTCTGGTTGGTTATACATTAGCATTCTACAGTCTGGTTGGGTATGGTTTATGTTACAGTTACATCAGAACTACACATGTATACACAGAGGCTGATAACACCACACTGTGTAAAAGTCCCACCTCAACATATAGGGAGGGGCTCTACCGCAATATAGCAACAGAAAATTGACATGGACAGCAAAACTTTATCTCCAAAGGCCACTCTGACTCTAATTCTGTATTTTTTCAGCAGGACATTCTTGGAAGTTATTTCTTGCTTAGTTCTGAGTTGAACTAACATGTTCTACTTAGTGAAGAAGTATGGAGAAAATGCAATTTTGAGAAAGCATCATATTTCTAAGAGCTTTGCAGAGAAATGACCTACATTAGTTTACCCACAAATGACTCATCGAGAAACCTCTTTAGATTTTAGAATGGCTAATCTATTTCTGTTGAAATGTCACCAAGTAGAAATTAGGCAAAGTTCCTTAATTAACACAGGAATGTGGGCTGAACCAACAATCAGAAGGCCTGGTAGACGCTTAAAGCTATGAAGAAAGAGCAGGGGAGTTTTTTGAAATCATGAGAGGGAATGTGGCATGGATGTGTAACGTGAGAATTCGTAATTAAGGTTAGACTTTGATCACTGCATTCACCTCCTATGACCACTACCACAAATTACCACAACCAGATGGCTTAAAACAACACAAATTTATTGTTTTACATTCTTTGAAGTCCAAAGGTCAAAATGGTTCTACATGGTTAAAATCAAGGGGTGTAGGACTGTGCTCTTTCTGGAAGCTCTGAGTAAAATGAATATGCCTTTCAAGGTTCTAGATGCAACCACAGGTCTTTGATTTACAGCCCCTTCCTCTGTCTTCAGGGTCACAGTAGCCAATGAGTCACTTTCACATCAAGTTCTTCTGCCAAGCCTGACTCCTTCTTCCACATTTAGGAGCCCCCATGATTATACTTGGCCCATTCATATAATCCAAGATAATCTTGCTATAAGATCAGAATATTAGTGGTAATTAATTCCACCTAGTGCTTTAATTTCTCTTCCCTATGTAAAGTAATATAACATGTTTACAGGGCCTAGGGGCCAAGATATGAACATCTAAGGGGCAGTGTCATTTTTCTATCACAAATAACTTTCAGGACATAATGACTAAGTGCAAGAACAAGACCCTTGGGTGGAGACTGGGGGAATGCAAACCCACAAAGGTTGCTCTAGAGTCATCTTAAATTAGGAAATACAGACTAATATGTCATTAAGCATAAGATCCACAAAGGAATTATATAAGAATACACATTATGCTCTAACGCAAGATCATGTATGTTGCCCCATTGAAGAGAAGGAGGCAGGGAAAGATATTATGCTCTGCTGTCTCTACACACTAACTGAAACAAAACTCACAATCACAGGTTACCTAATCCAAGAAATAATTTGAGCATTGCTTTCCTTAAGTAAGAGGCTCACTCTACTCCCTGGGCAGAATTTGTTTCTCTTACTTGGAGTTCTATACCTTTTGCTTTCTTTTCCACTAGCACTTATCATTCTGTAACGTAATTTCCTGCCTCCCTGGCTGGATGATGAGGTCGTTCTGAGAACAGGGACTATGACTTACACATCTTTGTATTCTAAGCACCTATTGTAGTGGTGAACATTAGGAAGATTCAACACGTATACTGAATGAAAAACTGTGGGGTGAACTGAGAGGATTATGGACTCTAGTCTTCAGAAAAGGTGAGAAAGTGGTATATGGGGAATTAAACTAAATAATGACAGCTTTCAAATTACAATAATATACAATAAATCTCTAAGTCCTGAGGATGCATTTGCAAGCAAGAGGCAGAAAACAAACAAAAACTAGGAAAGAAAGAATATTTTCTTCTGATTTACTGCAGATTAAAAACCAAGGTCATAATGCAGACAAGAAAGTTTATCTGCTATGACTTTATACATTCGCAGCCACACTTACCATACAAATGAATGTTGGAAGGCAAAAGCTTGTAGTCTGAGGAACAGAAGTAGGATATTATATAATTTGTAAGCAACTATCTTCCAGTCAATTAATGAATGATATACATTAGAAAAATGTTTCCAGACACAATTTTTTCTGTGGCATATTTAAAAACACTGGCTGAGCCAGAAGAAAAGACATTTTCTAAAGTGTTTCCATACCTTCTGGAAATAGAAAATGAATTGTTTCATGGTTTTCAAGTTGAATTTGGGAGAAAGTGGAAACCTAAGCTTTAATATGGTGATTTTCAGTAAGACATTGAAGAGAGGAAACAATTAAAGAAAACGATATTTAGCAGGAGTTTCCAAAGCTGCCTGAACCATCCAAAAATATTCCTTCAGTAAAATCCTCCCTCCATGCCTGTGAGGTACATGTTTATCTTACTCTTTACACCCAACTTGTTAAGCAAAGAAAGTGCAAATTAGCTAAATGTTAAACCACATTCTGATAAAGTAATGCAACTTTTGACAGTATTGTTTTTTCTCAGTATAGCTTTTTTCATTTTTTTAAAGATAACTTTATGATTTCCAACTTATGGAGAGAGGAAGTTACAGGACAGAATTAGAAGGTCTGTATACTGCACCATATCATGAGCAGCAGTCAGTTAGGAAGGGTATTGTGGAGGCAGGGAAGTTTGGATAAAATAGGTTGAAGTTTCATGAACAGAGGCGGTAGAACTATATGTGAATGAAAAAGTGTGCAGAATAGGGAGCAGAAAACAAATTAAAGGTAGGAACCAGGGATTTCCAATTTTTTAAAGCTCAAGCAAAGAAACAGGAGTCTGATAAATCAAATGATAAGGAAAACTAAGATGGAATGAGAACTATAAGATCAGCATCAAGGAAATCACAGAGAATAACATTTCTATGAGCCAGTCAATAACAACACCACATGCTCCAAAGGAAAAAAAAAATCTGGTAAACAAGGTAACTAAGAATGTCCTAAATATTTCCATTGTCCATATCACAAAAGTAAGAACTGACTTCTGGAAATATTAGATTCTTTCTCCACAAAGTTCACTGTAGAATCCTTTTTTAGAATCTATCCTCACTCCAAACACATATATTCAAACATACACACACGTGTTGATATCTTGCTGAAAATGAATTTGGCTCAATTTTGATAAATGTTCTTTTAGGTAAGATGAAAGACAACAAATGGACCAATGGGCTCCACTGACTTAGAAAGAAAAGCAACTAAAACATTCAACCACAAAAGAAGAAAGCATGGTTAACTGAGAGCAACCTGCCATCATTAGAGCCACACAGAAGGTACTAGCTGCTGACCAAAGGTGAGTTGCCTTCATTAAGTAAATCTCATTAAACTCATATATCACAACATATGAGTTTGAAGGTTTAAGGTTATGGAGGGGGAGTATTTTGCCAAAGAAAAAAGGAGAAAAATGGAAAAGGGAAAAATTAAGCCTTATTTGTAAAGCATCTTATATTTAACACATCAAGATTTAGGGAAATCAGTAGTACCAGAACTGCTCTGAGCTGCATAGTAAAGAGAGTGATGGAGCTGAAGGCAGCATCATTGATGACAAGAGCAATAACACCAAGAATTTTAGAAGAAAAGCTCTAAATTGGTCAAGTTTCTATGCATATAAGCAATCTTATAGATAGGTGAAATCTTATAGATAGGTATGCATTTGTTAGCTTTTAAGAAAAGCTAACTCTCCGAGAGTGCCAGGTGGGAAAGAAGATGTAAGGGAGTCATTTACTGCTTGGGTGGGGGACAGGAGATGGATGCCACTCTTGTATTCTGTGCTTCTAGAAGACCTTTGTATTTGGACATGGGAAACAGTCCTTGAAGAGTGTTTTTCTGTTGTTTGGAGCTAACCAATGAGCTGTGATCTGGAATCATCCTCTCATAAGTTGTGTATGTCCAGTATTTTGTCACAGTGGTAGGAAAGTAACTAATACACATGTCATCATGTTAGTAGATTGAAATTAGCCATGATGGGAATATTTTTACCATAAAAGTCAATAAACATTACAAATAATGTGTACTTTTGGTTTTCAGAGACCAGTTGTTAAGAATCTACCAGAATGTTTCTGGGTGTATCCCACTGTCCAAACATGACCAAATTTATGTGATGATAGATGTAAAACAAATATAAACCTTGAGTAGCTTGCAATGTAATGTACTGCCAACACAATGAATTCAGTAACTCATAATGAACAGAATATAGTTTTCTTTTCAAAAGTATCTTGTCATCAGGCAACTTTACCATTTCAGGTGGGAAAAAGTTTTATACTCATGCTCAACATTTTGTTTATCATAACAAAGTATTTCTGGGTACTATACTACTTTATATTGCTATTTAGGAAAAAAAAAACTTGGGGCTTACAAATATATAAAGATCTTCATGGGAAACTGAAATTCCCACTGTGAATCTGCTACTTCTAGTGCAGCAAGTGAGCAAGTTCCTTAGTCTTTCTTGGTCTCAGTCTTCTCAGCAGTGCAATAAAAGTCTGAGTTTTTCAAATCATGTTCCACAGATTTCCTAGAGGACTATGGATACTTTTCCAAAGGATCCTTGAAAAGGGTTATCTTAAATAATATATTTAAGTAATTTATAAATGTTTTGAAAATCTCAATAAAAGATCAACACATTCAAATGTGTCATTACCTAATTTTAACACACTAGAAATTTCCAACTTGTTAACTTATACTGTTACAGGCAACTGAGTTAGAAATATTCTAGGCAGTCAGATAGGACTGGGCCCTCAAAGGAGCCAGTACAGAAGATGAGATACCTTGCAACTGAGGGGATGACAGACACCTCTGCTGTGGGTCAGACCTCAGGACAAAAGATAAAACAAATGCATCCCCATACTTCCTAGGGATAAACTTCAGGGATTGATATTCTAAATAGGTCTCTATTACCCTGAGGAAGCTAGGAGTCACTAACCCAACCCCCTACAGGAAAGGTCACTGTTCTTTATGCTTGCCCACTTGCTATGTGACTCGCTTCATCATTTGTCCCTGATTTAATCATTTTTTTATTTAATCAATTTTACTTGAGAAATTGTCCCACCTCATGCCCACCTTGTGAGTTTCCATGTTTTCCCCACCTTACACCTGTCTCACTTTGTGGTTTTGCCCTATAAAAGTCTCTACAACCCCTTGATTTTAACCATGTAGAAGCATTTTGACCTTTGGACTTAAATTTGTGTTGTTTTAAGCTATCTGTTTTGCAGTAATTTATGGCAGTGGTCATAGGAGGTGAATGCAGTGATCAAAGTCTAACCTCTAGAAAAGACAGTCTTTGACAACCTTCTGTCTCTCTCTCAGACAGAAACTTTCTTTCTCTTGATAAATACATTCTGCTCTTAACCACCATTGTTTCTAAAATTCATTCTTTGATTTTAGAGAACACAAATTCGTAGCTGAGGTCTAGTAGTTTGGAAGCTTCTTTCCCCTGTATCAATACTATTAGTTTTACTTGGGTTTTTTGGGTTTTTTTTTTTTTGGCAGACCTTAGGATAAGTCTCCCTCTGACATATTGATATACACAAGTTTATATATTAATATGTATAAACTTGGATGGATCTTTAATTAGGGAGTTAATAACTGTATAATTTTTGTTGTGTTTTGGCTAGTTTTGTCTAACTAGTGAGCTCTCAAAGCTCCACCATCATGCAAGGATCATGCCTGGGCTAGCCTGCTGGAGGAAGAAACACATGGATCCCCTGGTCACCATGCCCTCGCCGAAGCTATCCCCATGAGCTAACAGTCAGCTATCCCGAGAATGTGAGCATGCTTGGCAATGGTTAGAGAACCACCAGTCTACAGTCAACCATTAACATACGAGCAGCCCAGCGGAGACCAGACTACCCAGCCCAAGTCAGCGAATCCCACCAGAATCGTAAACTAAGTGAAAGCTCATTGCAGTGAACATTGTTCCTTAAAGAACATCACATTGATTTATTTATGCTTAGATTAAACTCATACATATAGTTGTACTCTATTAGCAAATGTATCATGTCTCTAATATGTCATGTTACAGGTAATGTTATGCTTACTAAAAGGTTTTAGTTTTAGTTTCTTTATTCTAATTTAACACTTTATGATAATAAATAACAGAATATTATTCACATTTCAATATAAAAATAAAATTTTCCTCTCACATCTTTCATGTTTTTGGATCAGTTTAATTAGCAATTGTATTGATATAAGTGTTGCCATTTGAAATTATGCATATATGTGATTTAACTGACAGCAGACAAACCAAGTAACAATCAGAAATTAAATTTTATGCTGAGAAATAATTGTCATAGTTTCCATTTTTATTTGTAAATGAGGCCTAAACACATCTTCTTCTTTAATAAAGACTAATATATGCATTATGAATTAATAAAATATTTCTGAATGTACAATAACTCACATAACTACTATCCAGAATAATAAATGTCAGCATTTGTATTTTTGCATGTCAACCTTTGTATTTGTATTTTCTATTTCAGAATCTTTTTACAAAAATCAAAAACAGTACAGGTACCATGGAGCATTATTTTACCTTTTTGGAAACCATTTTATACCTTTCCTCCCCAGAAATATGATTTTACTGAATCTGGTAATTATGTCTCTTAATTTCATAACCACTATACACGAACATGCTCAAATTTCATGTACATTATATACACACAATCCATACACCTCCATAAATATATAATATGTAAAAGTGTAGTAACTGAAATATTTTCAAATTGTTATGCAAATTGGTAGAAACAAGCTACTCATCCACCAAGAATGTGCAAAGTTTGTATTTTCACATATATTCACTGTATTTTCAAACTTTTTATTTTCTGCAGCTCATTTGAGCATGCAAATAATATTTCATACTTGTAATTTTTATTTCATGATTAATAATGCCATAAAACATTTTATATGATTATTAATCTTTCATCTTACTCTTCTATAAATTTCCTATTAATATCTTTAAACATGTTTGTAAGTGTTATCTTCCAGTCTGCACTGGTTTTCAGGCTTTCATCAGGATGAGTTTTATGATTATAAAAGCTTTCAATTTTAATATAGCTGAGTTTATTGACTTGTGTTCATAGTTTATACTTCTTTGGAATGTTTTAAAATAATTTATTCCCTACTCCTTAGGGTGATAGTATTTCTTCACAGAGAGATAAATGACCATGTGGCAGCAAGAAGTCTCTTCTCATGCTGGTTTTGAGAACATGGGATGTTAATTTAATTAAAATATACAGAGCTATGCAAGTATTTTCCCACATTATTCTATGTATATGTCACTATAAAATTTGTCAAAATATTCCACATTCTATTTAAATAAACTACAGTCAAAACTGTATAACTGTTATATATAACCTTTCAAATTGTAGCTAAGTAATACACACTATTAGGTATTTTTTTTGAAAAGCACCTGGAGTCTACAGCCATATAACCCTGAATGCACCTAATCTCATTTGGAAAGTAATTGGAAAATATCTTTTTATAGGCATAATTTCTCATTTCTTTTTCTTTATGAATCCAAATTTCAATTCCTCTTTTACCTCATTTTCTTATGTGATATAATTTTATGTTTGAAGGATTTTTGTTTTACCTGGCCATATTTCTGTATCAGAAACAGTAAATTTTTTTAAATAAAAATAAACTTAAATAAGTAAATCAAATACAACTTATTTTATTTGCTATGACCAAGATCCTCTAGCTGTTGAAGTTTTTTTCCTGGGTTATCAATGAGTTATAACTTTCTTGTGCAAACATAATTTAAAAAAATTTATCCATATAAATAAATTGGTAAAAATACATTTTTTTAAATTTTGCTTTTTTTGTGGCACCGGGAATTGAACTCATGACCTTGCAATTGCCAGGCAGGCACTTAGGCCACTGAGCTAGATTCCCCTCCCAAATTGATAAAAATAAAAGGAATTCTTTGAAGTAATGTTATTTTCTGAAATATTTATGCCAAAATCATAGTAATTCTCTAATAGCTTCTATGATGGCCATACATCAATTTAGTAAGCTATAAATCTTGATTTCAATTTTGTTAAAAATTGGTAAACACCTGACTTGGAAAAGACTTTGCTACTCATTCAGTTTAATCATTTACTTTTTAAACTTCTGTAGAGTCAAAAGGCTTTTTAAAAATCTTTGGAAGACTGCAAATTATTTCTCTCTCATATTGCAGTACTGCATTTAATGCAATTAAAATCAAACTAGGTTGAAAGACAGAAACAGTGTTGTTCATATAAACTTTGCCAATAAAAATATTGATAAAGTCACTATTTGTCTTATCCTTTGTTGTATTGTTTTATTATTTATTTTAAATACAGTCTCTTTGTACCACAGATATCCTTTTTTAGGGCATATAACTTATGGAAAATATCTACCATGTGACCTTATGGCAAAGGCTGATCTGGCATTGGGGTGAAATAAATGAAGTACTTAGGATGTAAAGTCCAAGGAGGTGCCACAGCAGAGTGACAGTTCTTTAACTTCTATGCCCTGGGCACCTCATTTACCTCTTTCTAGGGTCAGTCTGCTTCCTAGTCAACAGAATCAGCCAAACAAAGCTTACTTTTCATGGAAAAAAAAAGACTGCCATTTTTTATTAGTGCATGTTTACAATGTGTAATAGTCATGTTCATTTTGGGGAACTGGTACGTACATGTTTATCTTGATCATTTTCAGTCTCTTTACCCCATCTTTCCAATCCTCTTTCTCATCTCAAAGAAGTGTCTGCCTTATTGATTCCTAGTCATGTCTCCTCTATTTATTCTTTTATTTACTTATATCATAAGTTCCTGCCACTTTTCAGTTCAAGTAATATATATTTTCATGGTAATTGTCTTATCTCTGGACACTAAAATATATGTAGACTGATCAAGCAAAGGATCAATCAATAGATAGATGGATCCCAGAAGAATGAGCTTTGTCCTAAGTTTATCACTGGAAGAAAATGACCTCTGTATTCTTTACATGCACTCAGAATTATTTTCAAAGAACTCTCCTTACCAAACAGGGACAATAATCAGGGGGTGACCACATTTGAACCACTCTGGGTAATTTAGTGAGATCCTATTTCAAAAAATAAAATTTAATTCAATTTTAAAAGGGTCGGTGAAAGGTTTCTGTCCTAATAAATTGCTGGATATTGTGGCAACGGTGTAGCCGGACCACCAGCCCCTCCCTCCCTGATTACAGCTTCCTCCTAATTGCCAAAATTCCCACGATACATCACTAGTGCCTGCCCCCAAGTGCCATCCTTTCCCATTCAGAATACCTTATAATCCCCACTGCGTCCATACCCTGCAGGAAAAAGCTTAGCCACTCAGGCTGAACATTTTCCCTCCCGGTCCTCAACTCCTCCCCCAATAAATTCCTCCCTTGGATAAATCCTGCTTCTCTACTGTGCCGGAGTACTCTATCTCCTGCTTCTCTGCACCACTCTTAAAATAACCTAACAGTGGGAAATGTAGTTTGGTGGTAGAACATTTGCATCACCTGTGTGAGACTCTGGGTTCTATCCTTAGCACCACAGGGAGAAAAAAAAAATTTAAATCTTGACTGTTGAGCAACTTTGTCTGTTGCTTTTTCCTGGCTGGAAAAAAGAATTTTATTGTCTGTGAAGACAGCATTCTCTAAAGGCTCTCATACTTCTATGAATGTACTTGTTGCCAACCTATGAATGTACTTGTTGCCAAAATTTCAAAGACGAAGTACCATGCTTGCTAAACTTAGTACCTTCCTATATGATTTATCAACTTCTCCCTACCCATGATCCCATATAAGAAACCTCAGTGGGCCAAGTTTGCGTATTCAGTTTGTATTGGCAATAGGACTATGAATTTGTTTTAGGTCTCTTATATAGAGATTCCATTTTCAATCACTTATATGGCTTCTCTTTTCAAGTTTTTTGGGTTACTTTTTCAGCATTTCCATACCTAGATGACAAAGAGGGCCTCTTCATACCAGTGAAACCTGCTTTGAGGTCAGACATCTCTTCATCAATTTTACAATGAAGTCAATGGCACAGAGCACTCATTACCTGTGGTTGCACAGAAAATTAAACCAAAACTTAATGGCTTAAACAGCAATCAATATTTTTGTCTCCCATGGTTTTGCTAGGTTAGAAATTCAGGAGTGGCTTGGCTAAATGTTTCTGGTTCGGGACCACTTATAAGGTCGTACACCCTTAAATTCTTTACAGAGCATTCTGTCTCATTAAATGTTTCTCTGATCAACCTCTTTGGAAAAAAAAAAAAACTTTTATATTCATGTTTTCAGCTTCTCCTTTACACTGCGCATTCCTGAGAATACCCTGGATCTGATTTTTCTTCCAAAGAAAATTTCTTCATTTTAGTAGTTTGCCATAAGGGGCAAGAGATTTAGCTCAGTGGTATAAATGCCTGCCTGGCAAGCATGAGGTCACGGGTTCAATCCCTGGTGCTGCAAAAAAGAAAAAAAAAGAATAGCAGTTTGCCATGTGAAGAGAGTAGGAATTTTCAAATCCTTCATGTCTGTTTTAGGCATTATACTTTTTTTCAAGTTTGTCTCTCCTCTTACATTTTACTCTAAGCAGCAAGAAGAGATCAGGAAGCCCCTTAAACACTGCCTAGAAATCTCCTAACTAGATAACTGTTTTGGTGCACCTTCCACATTACCACGAATGACAGTGCTGCTAAACTTCTTAACAGTACTTGACAAGAATTCCATCTCCTCTACTTTTCAAAAACTGTCTTCCTCACTTTCTGGTTAGTTTTCACCAAATTCCTCCTTGAAGGGATCAGATTTCAGTCAATCCCTCCAGAGCCCCTCAGGCTTTCCCAGTACTGTCCCCAAAGTCTTTTCAGTGTCTGTCTGTCCATTTAGAGTCAGCTCCAGTCCACTTTTACTTATTTTTTTTCACTTTTTTTCTTCTGCTAACACTCCTTTATCAAAATCTGTTTTAGTGACATATTGTTGTATAATATATCACCCGAAAACTTAGTACAGGCGTATTTTGGCACTCAGCTTCTTTGAAACTCATCGAATTTGGTGCAGTATAAATTCAGACATGAAAATATTGCTCCAGAACTCATCTTTGTTTGATACTCTCACTCCTTGTGCCTCCAGAATCAATTAACAACTACCAAGGTGACAATGTCATTTAAAACAATAAGCAGCTACTATCTTTCAGTTTCTAAGAGCCAGAAACTCTAGCTGACAGCAATCATGCAACTACAGTAAGATCAGGCAGGGCCATTTGCAATCACCTTACACCTAGCTGGGTTTTGAGGAGCTGCTTCCAAGGTGGTTCATTCTCATGACATACTCATGCTGGCTTTTGGTGGGAAACCTCAGTTCTTCTGCCCATGGGTCCCTCTTCCAGGCTGCCTTCGTGTTCTCATAACATGGTAACTGCCTTACTCTACAATACGAAATGCAAGAACAGGAGCATTAGTTTTGCCACATTCTGCTAGTTAGAAGTAAGTCACTAAGTCTGGCCCATACTCAAGGAGAAGGGAATTAAACATCTTTTGAAGGAAAGAGTGTCAATGAATTTGTGAATGTATTTTAAAATCATGGTACTTAAAACTCTACAATAAACTTATGATGATAAGATTACCCTTACTGTAAATTTTTATTTAGAAAAAAGTCCATACTTCTTAAAAAATCTAGAAGGCAAAATGACAGTAGGCGGTCAAAAGAACTAGACTGAATCTCTTTCCTTGAATTTATTGAAGGTCTTTGCAACCATTTCATCATAGAGGGGAAAAAATAACCCACAAAGAATGAGTATTGAGCTGAGTGGGTAGCTG
This sequence comes from Cuniculus paca, assembly GCA_004365215.1. Classification (NCBI taxonomy): domain Eukaryota; kingdom Metazoa; phylum Chordata; class Mammalia; order Rodentia; family Cuniculidae; genus Cuniculus; species Cuniculus paca. The sequence continues at coordinate 2,417 of RJWT010001975.1, read as the reverse complement.
AGCATGGAAGGCCAGAGCATCAATTTAACCCATGCAAAATATAAGTCAGACCCAAAATATCACTAATGACTAGCAAAAAATTCCGAAGACAAGGTACCATGCTTGCTACACACTCTGGGAGGACTCAAATCCCTATTTCCACACTGGAATGGGATTTGGTTTTGTAGGACTAGCATGGGGTACTGGCTAACACAAGGAAATTACTTGTCCTGAAGGGTTTCCAAACCCTTATGCCTCAGAAATTTTATAATTCACTTCTACCTTTAAGAGTATGCCCACATATCATTAATCCACTAAGTGTAGGTTTGCTTATATTTTTAAAAAATGCAGATATCCCCCAAATATTCCTTAATGTAGCAGTCAGTAAATTACAAACTCTTACTTAAACCCATTTATCTTCAAGGTTGTGAATCCTACCAGTTGATTACAAACTCCCCACAGTGTCCAGCACGAAGGAGACCTACTCTTCCATTCTCAGTGTAAATTAAAGGCTAGTCATTAGATATTTATCTTTCCGTTTGTTTTATCTTTCCATTTCCCTGTCTAACCATCCCGCAACATAAAAACTCATCTCAAAATCCTCCCAGTTTACCTCATCCCCTTTCAAGAATTATACAGGTAAACTTGATCATAATGTTACCATGGATAAGAAATATATATCGTATATTTTCTCCGACTCTTTTACACTTGCTTTTCAGTCTCCCACACCAGCTTGCAATTTCCTTCTTGCACCCTGAACTATTGTCTTTGCTTTCAAGTCAATTAAGATCAATTTTAAAAAATTAAAATATCCATGGGAAAAGAAGTATAATCCCTTTAATATTGAGTAAGTTCTCTGACAATGGGCAGGCTTGTAGAAAACATAATTAAGAAGTCAGCAAGAGGAATCTGTAAGAAAATTACTTTCAAATAGATGTGGTAATTAATCAGTAAAAATCAAATACCTAATGGAAAGAGGGACGTCTCTCTGTAATTAGAAAAAGCATCAAGACTAGAGCCAGAATGTTGACCATACATAGATTCTAGCAGTTACCTTCTCTCTCTGGCCTCTGAGGACCTAAACAGAGCATAAAACAATCTTTCTTTGATTCAAATAAACATGAAGCAAGTATACTTCATAGAGGACAGCCATGTTAGACTGCATAAAAAGACTCAGTTAAAGAGAAAGGTAGGTGCTTTAACACCTGGAAGGGAGTGCAGAGGACTTGGAGCCACAAATAAGCCTCAAACAAGCAAGGAAATAATGAAGATGCATAAAATACAGGTACAGATACAGAGTTAGAGATGGCTCAGATGAATTTTATAAACTGAAATTTTAGTATAATAAATACTAACCTGGGTCAGGTGTATGAGTTTCTTTGCATATCTATTTTAGGATATAAAATATTAGTGTAAATAAATTGTTATTATTAATCTTGAGAGAGATTATGGGTATAAATCCAATTACTCATGCTACTGAGAAATTCAGTGTTCAACTGGACATCAGATAACGAGCACTGGATCTGAACGGAGCTGCACCATTGCTCATGGTGACCCTCTTGCCCACAGTGACTCCAAAAAGAGACTATACTGTGTATCCATCCTGCACCACTGTCACCAAATGTTACTTTTGTAATGAAAGGATTTTACCTGCTTTTTCACTGTTAAATTCTCAACATTGGGAACAGTGGATGGGATATAAAAGGTATTCAATAAATACTCACTGAATAAATGATCTGTAGGCTTAGCACATAGGACATCAAGAGCTTTCTTATGAATTTTATCAATTACAATCCCAGATAATGATAGCAATACCACCATATGACCTTGAATCTCCAATTCTCCATGATCACTGTACCTCCTTCTCATCTCCTCTTTCATCTTGAATTTATCATAACCTTTTTCAGGTGACTTCAGTAGATATGTACCAAATAAATTCTTGCTAGGCCTTAAAAATTGAGGTCCATTTCAAGTCAATATTTGGGAAAAAACATAGTCAAGAACCAATATGGACCATGGAAAAAGTTACTATATTCCAGAAATCTATTACTAAGCTCAAATTAATTTCTTCCCCTTTAGAACTTTGCAAATTAAAGGGGGTTTCAAATTTGGAAAAGTACTTACTGAGGCAAAATACTCATTACAGAAAAATAATTTTTTACTGTCAGTCCTATAATCCTATTTTTAACTTTAAAAGTTAAAAATAAGTTGTGAAAAAGAAAAATAGAGTTACCTAGCTCAGAGGAGGAAACTTTGCAAGGTCACTTTTTAGGTTGAGACAGAGCTTTTGCAAATGGAGAAGGGAAGAAGGGTTGAAGGGAGAGGAGAAAGAGGGAAAAAAAAGAATTAAGATACATTATATACAGGTGCAAATTCTCCCTGATGAATGCAATTATGATGTATGGCAAACATGTAGAAGCAAAAAAGTAATTTATTAA